>NBNE01000741.1:0-17804 GCA_002215365.1 Phytophthora megakarya | reverse complement strand
GTAACTGAGTTTTATGCGAAATGAAGTAGCATGTTCTACAACACACTTTTTGAGACTGTTATCTCTTGGTTAACAAAGAGGAACGGTTTCTGAGAAAGACCCTTCAAGTTCAATTGGAACAGCTCTCACTCGTCTAAGTGAATTCATGACTTCTGAGTTAACTAAGTCGACGTTGACAATATATGGCTTCGTGAAGAGACGAAAACCACATTGTGGTTTTTGTTAGCGAAGGAGATCAGGGTCAGGGGTTAATATCAGAGCAGGTATCGGTATGGTAACTTGATACTGGATGATGCAGAAACCTGTATCAGTATCATGTGATACAATCAATTCAAAAAGCCCAGGATCATTGATCCTAGGATACATATTGAGTGATCCTCACTGATACAAAGTGGTATCATCTGTTAAATACAATTTACCCCAGAATGTAAATAGACGCACAAAGGCTTCGTGTTACATGTAAAACGAAACTCATCCAGACCTTTGCAACCACGCAAGCAGTAATGGCGGAAAATGCACCAGACACTGGAACGCAGTCCATTGGCACCCCTGCTCTTGGAGATGTAGACGAACACGGAAAATACACATCTAACAGCGCTATTAGCAAATTGCTCGAACTATATGTACCGGCCAGTAACAGAGATTGAGAATGACCTGGATTTACAGGCGATGAACACTTGGAACTAGTGGAAGCCTCTGAGTGTAAATTGGCATGGAGTAGCTTCAGTAGGTGATCAGTACAACCTACTTCAGCTGTAACACGACGTGGATATACTTTAGTGATTTAAAGACCACGGTGAAAACAGTTTTCCTGTGATTTCAATCCTAGCTAGGATTTATCTTGCGAAGCCAATGTCTACAGCACAACAAGACCGATTTTTCAGCCTCAATGGTTACGTTGTGAATGAGTTGCGTACCCGTCTGGATGAAGATTGTGCAGAAAAGCTGTGCCTGATGAAGGCTAATTGGCCCCAATAATGCAAGCTCTTGTTGTACGAATGAAGTGGAATGGAACACGATCGCAAACTTACATATAACATTTAGGTATCAATACACATATCATTATCTTGATATGCATACTGATACTTGTATCAGTATCATTGATACAAAGGTGTAGGAATTGTACGAATACTAAATACAGCTCAAATTGCTGCTGATATGAACCCCTGATCAGGGTTGCCGGATTCCTAAATGCTACCCTATGTGAATGAGTATGAACACTAATACATCAAAACGACCTTAATCGGAGGGAAATCTTCTTGGACGCACGTACCATTCCGTAATACTGAGATTGGAAAGACTGATACCTGGACGTCTTTCACGGCCAAATCCACAACTATTGGGTACACGGCAAGAACGGGAACTACTGGCGCTAGCACGTATGCATCTGCAGCAGGATCCAATTACTAGCGGTACGAATGTTAGCAGAAACTAGCGTTAGCATTAGCTCTCAACGGACAGATTTTCATCGGAAGCAACATTGTTATACTACTCGATACTCACGTGAAGCGTATTAACGTGAACCCAAATTTGTTAAATGCCATTGGTAGTGCGTTCTTGCATGTCGTAGACAGCAGTTAGATCAACCCTCGTGATTTACAGGTGTTCTGACTATAATACAGAAGAGTGAAAGCGCAATACAATTCGTCAACGAACAGTGCATTGTTGGATAAAAATCATATCCTTATCGCTTGCAGAGTCTCTCGGTGTTAGCCCTGGAAAATGTTCAACTCAGTACAACTCAATGTGGTTCTCCGATCATGTATGGATTGCTTTTCTCTTGATTCCCCCTAGAAAATATTATACGGGTCATAACAGCGGTGAACGCTGTCGAATTTGAAAAATGTCCCGGGGAAATGCCAGTGTTTCAGATGCCTGACAGACCTTTTCCAGATCTAGTTGTCTGCTACGACAGCCCATAGGTAGCACAAAATCTTACTCCAACACATTTCCAGATACTAATTGTAGTCTATACGACAGCTCAAACATACTACTCATCGCGTATCAACGACCTTGATGGCGAGTAACTTTTAATACGGTCGCGTTTCCCTCCCTTCCCTTCACCTAGGGGTTTGATGCGCCAGAACCTCAAAATGTATCATCGAATATTCTAATGTGTATATCACATTAGAGGTAACTATTGATTATCGGAGGGAGGTAACTACATGTTGCAAAACAATTTATCCAACAGCAGATAGATCAAAGGGTCTCTTCTTCACTAAGATTCGTGGTAAAAAGGTGATTTGTGTTGTGTGTGTCTGGAAATTCTACTTGTTTCAAGAATCCAAGCTCGGATAAAGTTTGGTTTCTCTTAGCTATAGCTACAACAAAGATCCTGGTTGGTATTTGGCAACATGGAAATCATCTAGTGACAGTTCATTTTAGCTCCACTGCGAACGGATCCATAGTACACACCCAGTATTTACTATCAATTTACCGGCACTTGTCATTCATAACTGAGCATTGACGATAAACAACCGAGCCACTTTAACGTTGGTACCCTTCTAATATGATCCATAAAGTCCAACCGGTTATGACAGGTGTGCACACAAATAATAGTCCGTGATGGACTACTCTGCACACGCTACCTCTGGGGAGTGTACCATCCTCCAGTAGTTTTTTGTTTTTATCTGTAGATTTATCATTCCATCGGCTTTCGGTATTGTTAATTACGTTCAAGTACACTGTCTGTGGGGCTGGTGTAGCCTACAATAGCAGACGAAAGAAAGATATTACAGAAAACCAGGAGTGTGATAGGTCCATGATCCCTTGGAGGGATGACGTGTTGAATGACGTACGATATTTATGGAACAACTTGTTTGTGAAACTATCACGTACTACAAAAAAGTGTATTAGTGGTGAAGTGTTTTCAACGTGTACCACTTGCTGTAAGCTTCCCAAATCTTTTCCTCCGTAGGTCTACGCTCAATATATCTCCTTTCAACATTAAGAACCTTCTCAACAACTTGGGTTGGGTCCAAACCCCGACCGAATCATTTGTTGAATTGTGTTTCCTCCAACTTCTTGATTACCTTGTTTGGAGCAGTCCACGATGCATCCTTCGAGAAGTAAATCATCCTTGCTATATCTTTCTCGCTGAAAGTTTTCATGAGCGTTGTAAGCATTGCAGTTTCTGGTTTTACATTGGAGAACTTGTTCATCTTTTCGGCGTGGTGAGCCCATACCTTGAATTCTTTGCCCAGGAACAACAAATCCTGTGCATTTTCAGCTTCGATATGCCCACTCTTCCTTAGCAAAGTATCCCGTATTAACTTGTCGAAAGCATCATCGATAGAGTCGTGGGCCTTGATTTTTCGTTCGAGTTCCTTGGTCTTACTTGACTTAAGGATATTGGAGGTTTCTCAATGCTGGGGAGATAGGCTGAGATTCCTCTCTCGTCTTCCACACCTTCGTCAACCGGGTAAGCTCTCAAAAACCTCGTTACTGCGTCGTCCCTTTCAAGACTACGGGTCGTAGTCCCAGACGCCCCCAACCTTGAATTTGTTGACGCTTGGATCCAATCAGATGATCCAAGCAGGAGAACACCAATCAGCAAAACAACCTGGTAGAATCCCATTGCAGGATTTCTTTCACAAATGAGCACCGACTGATGCACAGTAAATGGCAAAATGAATTGTAAGAAGGATCTGGGCAGACCAGAACGCTGCAACTGCTGCCCAGATTCTCTTCACATTGGAGGCAACTTGCAGCCCGGGATAAGGTCGCGTAGAGTCTACCTTGAACATGTACATCTAGGTAGTCCTTCCACTCTGGCATCGCCAAATTATCATCTGGTGATTAGCATGGACACATCTGGAACATAGCCATTTGTATTGACTAGTGTACGGTACAGGATCAGTCACGTTAATTTAATACTTAAAAATGGACCATGGCCAACGCATCAGCCTCATGACTGCATGTTTCTCTCAATTATAAAACTATCAGCTAGAAAATCACTTTGAATTCGATCACTAATTGTGGTGATGCGGTGAATGGGACTTTATCATTGTATTGCTTTTACTGGGTGGTTGCCAACCACCCAACCACTGGTTGGTTCCTCGAATCCTAAGCTTTGACTACAAAACATCACAGAATAAATTCGCCTCATAATCTGCATGAGATTTGCTCGCCTAAATTAGAGCGAGTGTCTTATTCAGATGCCAGACTAAATGGATGGTGAGGAAAAAGTTGTCACAATCATGGCTGCCTACTAGGCGTTGATAACGCAGTAGGTAGTACTGGCTGACGATTGTGCGCGAAGAACCCTACAGTAGTTTACACCAATACATGAAGCACAAGTTAGTTAGAGTGTTTGTACTAGCACTATAGGGGTTTCAGTTTATAATATCTTGTTGAGTGTGTCAAAGGAATGCAAATCTTTTGGTGGCGGGGTTTCCGTTTGAAATTGCCTGACCCGAATCTTTTAGACTTAAACCATCCAATCAGTTTGTTGAGCTGTCAAATTGAATATAAAGTTAGCGTGAAACAGTAGACATGTGCTCATCTTAAGTCCACACAGGACAGTATTGCGCGGTACAGAATGTATGGTTTACTGTTTAAACTATGTACGGTACAGTAAACCATGTCGATGCCTTTTTCAAGGATGGACGGCAGCGCATCAATGAATGAGCTGAAAACGTTGAGCGTCTGCTCTATCGGGGGGGGGTAGTATCCTTCGAACATGCAATAAATATGCAGTACACATACTAGGGGTCTGCAAATGGTTATGGACTATTGATGGGAGGCCAAAATCTCGGTTCCATTCATTATAGGCCCATTCTTCATAGTGGTAAACAACTATAACCAGATTGCAACTCTTATTAGAAGCAAAGAATTTGTTTTATCGCAATGCCAGACGTGATAGTAAAAACGGAATTCAACCGAACCTAGAAATGACACGTGAACTACACTTTTTAAAAATGTTTATCGGATGGTCGGTCGCTTTGTTGCGTGGTTATCTTAGATTTTGTACTGGCGACTAAGGCGCCAATCCTTTTTACCGCATCTATCCATTATGGCCATATAATATTGTTTTGGCTTAGCCCTGGGCATGCATAAAGGGGTTGTATATCTATAACTGTGTAAACATTCCGATCGTCGATAAAATGATGTGATCTAGCTTTTTCTTTTCACTTATTCTATCGTCCAAGATCTATATTGTACTGAGATCCCAAAGACCGTGGAGATAGATGTTTCACTAGTAAATATAAAAACTAAGAGTAAATATCAATCGGACCAAAAAGATAAATTTTACTTCACGCTCTCGGTTCAATGTTTTCATCTGTTATTCAACGTCAATAAAGATGCTGAGCATAGTTATGATTCTTAACTTGACAAAAGTAAGGTAGATTTTTCAGCGCGGGATTATTTGTAGAAAATGTATTCATATATTCCCACATAAGTGAATCCTGGAGTAATCCTGGACGAAAACCAAGAAAAATCCTGGAAATTTCAAATGCCGCAAGTTTTGTCCTAAGTACGGAAATGGGCGAGTCAATGTTCTTCTACAGGGGGTGGCTAACGAGAACAAGAAAGGCACCTTCGGGGAGCTCCTGTGAGGCATATCCATTCCACTGGCAAACTGGTGGGCTTTCGAGGCGCGAATGCTACGAATTTTGCAAATTTTAAACAAATGTGAGCACATAAAAAGCCTAAATTCTGGTCCAACGCTTCCGCAAAAGTAACTGGAAGTCCGTATATTAAAACACATGTAGCTGAGAGGCCCGGTTCCAGTCCCATAAACTGCTTTCGGGAAATGTTTCTGAACTCGAAACCATTGTGTCGGAATCAGATACTCTGATCATGTTCAACAATTTGCTTGTCGATATGAGCTTGCAATAACTGTATGTCCAATGGGAGTGCTAGATAGATGCACATGTACAGCACTATAAATCATTGTGGAGACGGTAAGCTTGAACATCACAATGCAGTTTGGAGAGGTGCAAAATCCGACCTCTCTCTTCTATACAATTTAGTCAAAATCCTTTTTATCGTAAGAAATACATGTTCTATCATCGATTGAATGAGATCCGACTGCATTCGCACGCACCACTTCACTAAACTCTTACTAAAATAACGAAAAGAAAAAGTGTGCAAGTAAATGTTCACTAAGCCCCGATAAAATTGGTCCTAAAACGAAGGATGAAATAAGATTTCAGCTTCTGAAAAGATTGCTCTTTAACGAGTCATTTATTGAACCAAAATAGATGGTGCTGATAAGTCTGATGGCTACAAATACAAGATGCCCCGAACGGCAGCTGTGTGAGAATGAAGCATGACGTCTGTTCACTATGTTAGGAAAGTAAATTGGACAAAGTTGCGTGTAAATCGGATGATTTGAGTCGTAGCGAATTCCTCAAAAACTAAGGTGATTTCGTTGAGGAAATACAGGGCTATCTCTTCATGAGCGTTGGTATCAATACATATCAATAATGACATCAAGATCGACTTAAAACATTTGATCCTTTTATTTGTCCATAATATTTTCTTTTGGGGATAAGGACAGAGGTTGGACAAGGATTGGAATTTGTATATCTATTCCGTGGATCTTGTCTACGGGAATCAGCCCATCGAGAAGATGTACTAACGATCTGTCTGGCCACATCGTCGGTGTCAACCAGCCAGATCCTTACTGATAGTTGATTCAACATTGATCTCAAACACACGGATTCCCCTTTTGTAGCCGTCACCTCATTCCTCATTTTGCTCGACGGATACTAGACCTCCCCAACTAACAAAGGCATCTACAATGTATCGGAAACAACAAATGCTAGCGATTGGAACACTGTTACTTGTTGGTGCTATCATTGTTGCCGCTGCAGCTGCGGACTCGAAACTGAATGAACTACACCCAAGTCTACTCGCCATTGAGGGTACTAGATATCCGCCACATAGGATGTTAAGAAGCTTCACCACGTCAGAAGAAAATGACGACGAAAGGGTGTTTACTGGTTTGTCTAAGGCCACTAATGTTGAAAACTTGAAAAAATGGCTGAAAAACGGTGAATCAGTGGACAATGTTTTTACGAAGTTACAGCTTGGAAAAGGCTTGCATGCTGTCGCCAACCCAAACATAAAATATTTGGACGACTATGTGACCATGTTCAACAACAAAAACCCAAAGAACCAAGTACTACTGGTTGACATGCTTTCCTCTCGCTACGGAGATGGTGCTGTAGCCACAGCGCTTATGGCCGCAAGTAGTAAACCGCAAACTCACGTTATTGCTGATAAGTTACTGCTTGAGCGATTTTTGATTTGGATGTTCCAAGGCAACTCTGCTGCTGATGTTGCCAAGAAGCTCAAGATTGGCGCCGAAGGGTCGAATTTCGTGTCGAATACGAAAGTGTTAACGTTAACTGAGTACATGAACTTCATATCAGCTTTCAACCCTCGAGGACAGCTGAATTATGCGGCAATTTTGAGACACAGCTTCGGAAACGACAACAATCTTGCTACTGCAGTTATGAAAGCAGCGAAAACTGGATCAGATGATGCGCTGTATTTTCAAAAACTGTTGTTTAAAGATTGGTACAGTCGCAAGATCGAACCTTCGAAAGTTCCCAAAACTATTTTCGACACGACCAAGCCTTCTCGTGATCAGAAATCGGTCATAGCTGAGTACACCACGTACCATAAAACGAAATTGGCCAAAAGTAAATTGAAGGCCGAGGCGAACAGCTAGTTCAAGCTTCAATTCCCAACCAGTACAAAGAGGCTGTTAACTCTACGTTTTCCAGGGTTCTACAGCTAGCTATCTGGAAAACCATTTTCTTCTCCTATAGCTAGCTAATGTACCAAACTTCGATCACTGGCGTCGTTTACGTTAAACATACTAACACCGCGTTTCCTAGAAATTTTGCGAAAGATAATGTATAATTCGTACTCCGACGTATATCCATACTTTTATTCTATATTACTGTACGTATAATTCAACTACGACAAGCCACCATTGTACTCCTGACTCTACCAAACAACAAATATTAGTGTGTGGTGG
Source organism: Phytophthora megakarya (assembly GCA_002215365.1). Taxonomy (NCBI): domain Eukaryota; phylum Oomycota; class Peronosporomycetes; order Peronosporales; family Peronosporaceae; genus Phytophthora; species Phytophthora megakarya. Next base: position 9,808 of record NBNE01000741.1, on the reverse strand, counting down.
CCTGCCTGCACAAATATAAGTAAACTACAAACCTTTCATGCAATTTTAGCTAGGCCTGTATTTTGTTTCCAGCTCATCTCTTGGTTGAACAAGAGTCGGTGTCTTCGTAAAATTCAAAGTGATTTCTTAAAAGTACTGACTAATCCTTAGATGACTCGATTTTGTTCTTAGAGATTGTGTAAAATTCCCATCTGTGTGACAATTTATGGATGGGGTCATGGTTGACGAGTGTCTAGATTCATGACAGTCGAAATATGGATTTTACAGTGATAAAAGCATAAAGTCCGGAGATTTTCTACCCGCTTCATGGCATGCCAATTTTTTATCTTACAATGTAGAGTCTCTTAGTTCAGATGGATGTGGATGTTGAGTCTACACTGTGTAAGTAACCACTGAGGCTGGATGTGATGAACAGACCCGACTGTGTGTAATTTGTGCATGTCTGGCTTCTTTACAGCATGTTGCTGTAGTTTCGCATGCACGTTGATGCACATCTACAATTAACTCTCCATTGGGCTAGACTTGCCCACCGACAATGTGGTCGTACGTAAAGGTCACTGAATCTGCAAATTTTGGATTCGTCGAATGTACACCCATTTCAGTCGAATGAAAATCACTCATTTAAGAGATTGCGAGCCCGAAGACGGAAGAAGAAGAGTGATTATGGAAAAAGGCGAGCTGTTAGCAACGTTAGATGATTTATTCGAATTCATCGACGCTTGCGAGTATCCTGGCTTGTTTCCTGATACCATGCTTGAAAATCATACATGTCTTGAGCACGTTAAACTGCCAAGTGAGCACGTAACATCCACTACCCTCGTCCAAGATTTGAGACCGATTGTCAACCAAGTTGAAGCCGAAATAACGTCGAAGCCGAAAAGAACACGGAAACGCACCTCGAGCTCTTCGGTAGCAGTGCAACGACAAAAACGTGCAGAGCTGCGATTTCTCCGAGAACATGTTCGATATTTAGAGGGATATGTGCTCAAGCTTAAGAAACGTATCGTACTGGTGAAAGAGGAGAAGAAGACTATGGATGGATTATATGGCAAATGGCAGGAGATTGCTGTTGCTGCGTACACGAAGCGACTAGAGGTTGAGTCGACAAATCGAGCGTTGAACCAGGCCGTGATCAACAACGTCAAGTTAGTGGAGAAATACTGTCGAGATATTTCGAATAAATTGTGATGAATATCGAGATTTGGTTTGCTCCAAAGGCACAAAGATGAGTTCGTTATTGTCGAAGCCGTACTTATCACGAGGAATTTCTATTCTCTCTTTACCTATAAACGAGGATAATTTCAGATTGTTTCGTTCCACATTAATCCTCAGAAGCTTCAAATACCATTGCCAGCAATCTCAAGTAACTGTATACCTGCTACACCACGTCGACATTTGTGATATAATGGTTATAACGGTTGTTGACCTCACCATTCCCCGTATGTAGTGTGTCCTTGTTGACAAAGGATTCGTCAATTCTTGTCCGAGGCAAAACACCACACCGTTATAGGCGCAATATTTTTACGACGTATGCAAGCATACGATCTCTAACCGTGATTGAATATGGCTGTGGCTGCCAACGAACGAAGCCGACCAGGATATGAGCAGAATATGGCGTCATATTATTACTTCGAACTACTTGTTTTGTGTTCGCTTCATTTTGATCCATGAACGAAGCGTAAATACCCTACGACCACACTGGTTAGCGAGCGCCAGGGCATCAGTTGCCGTTGCTGTTGTAGATTTCTAAGCGCATTCATCAACAAACGATGTTGTCCCCATACCAGACATGCACCCTCCTCGTTTTTCCTAAATCTTCTTCAATTCATCCATATGCATACCCCATGGTAGTTCCACTACAGCTTGTGCGACTGTGAAAACATTATTCCGGACAAATGATAGCTGTGTTACAGTAAGTTGAAGCATATGAACATGAACAGGATGAAAAGGTGCGATCGAGTCCTGCATTTTTTCTTTATTCCTATTTACCCATGACCAGTACCAAAGGAGTGTCCTTGAATAATTGAAAAATAGGCGATGCAATCCTGTTTTATGTAAGTATGTTGAGCTGAGCTCACCTCAGTGAGGTGTTGGGCTGGACAACGATCGACAACTTGAGGACAATCCACTGGATTGTACTCAAGTTGTCGATCCAGGGCATACGGGAAAGAGCTAAATGAAAGTTTTTCGGTTGTTCACGTGTCGTCATCACTGATGACGTCTGGTCGGTGACTGTCTTTGTTATGCGTACGTGTGGATGGTAGTCGGCTTTAATTTTTCTTGTTGGGAATGGGTTTGCATTGTAGAATAGTAAAATGTGAATTAGAGCGGTGGAGAAACCGAATAGTGCTCGGCTATAAAACAGTTGCCAAGCCCGAGTGGACAACACAAAGATTCTAATACCGCTTGTTCTGCCATTTTGGCAGAACAAACGAAAATACGAAATCAAGGCCAAGGCGCATCTCCTGCGACTGTGTAACAACGGCTGTGGATTTGTAAAAGTAAGTAGTTACTCACAGATTCTAGTCCTTGACATACCATCTTCTGAGAGTCCCCATACGTTACATCCTTTCATATGAAAAACACCCCCATAGGTACACATACAAATCATCGCGTCGTCGTGAAGCAGCCAGTTTTCCACGATATGAAAGCCAGAGTATAAGAGTACTGGGGATGCGCAAGGGCTGATCCGAAATCCAATCATAATCATGGATGCGTCCGATCGAAACCACATCACCGCTTAATTAGCCAACACGTGTTTTACACACCGGATGAGTCAGGTTTGAACTGTATCAAGTGTCATATAGATCAGGTCATCACTTTGACCGCAAACACACCATCGAGAAATTGCTCTATTGAAGTATCTTGTACGATGCTTCCTTAGCATATGTACTAAATTCCTTAGGAAAAAATTCTCTCCCCTTGCTTCACTCTCACACTCCAATCTTTCACCTATCACACAAGACCTTCTCGAGAAGTATACTGAATGCGGGTATTGTTTGTTCTCGCTATTGCCGCGCTCACCAGCATCGAGGCTGCCTGGATAGGCCACGACCAGGTGCAACCCTTTCCACAGCCCCAACCTATTACCGATGCCGAGAAAGCGGCCGTCAAATTCAAACCCTCACTGGCAATTATAGCTGGATGCCACCCGTACCCTGCCGTGAATGCGGGCGGGGATACGAGTTCTGGCTTAAAAGGGACGGGAAGTATTGACGGGAAATGCAAAGGTTCCGGGTTGGGGTCGCAGGTGTACAGTCGATCAATGGAGTACGAGGGCAAATGGGCCATAATGTACGCGTGGTTTTTCCCTAAAGACATGCGGAACTCCGGCGTCGTCAAGAAGGGTGTTCGGTACGACTGGGTGAACATGGTTGTGTGGATCGACAATCCTGCTCTAGCTCAGCCGACAATTCTAGCAACCTCGGCGTCTACGTATGGCATCAGGTACGAGCTCAGAAAGCCACCCAAGGCGCGAAACATGATCAATGGGATCACAGCGATGGTGCAGTACGATGAAGGTGACGACCTCTGGCACACCATTTTCCCATCCGAGGAGGAAGGAGAATACCAGGACCTCATCCAGTGGGACCAATTGACGGACGCGGCACGTGCAGCCTTGGAAACCGCCGACTTTGGCGATGTTGCCAAGGTGCCGTTCAATACCGCAAACTTTGAAAACAATCTCAAGCTGTCCTTAACGTACTAATATGTCGGGAGGAAGTCAACATGGAGGTATACAAACCAGGCTATTTGCCAGTAAAACTGAGTACTTTGTTAGTTTTAAATCAAAACTTTTGATCCAAAAAATTACTACTAGAAGTGTACTACTATTAGTACACGTGAAGTATTTCTTGTAGGAAGTTATGAACTCGCTGTAGTAAAGTAGTAACTTCTATTGAATGCGTGTAATACGCGGTTTAGTCCCCGGTACCCTTGTCAGCAATGGTTACTTTAAAAATTATTCACGAAGCGTTAGAAGTTGTCGACCTAATCTAGAGGGTGGAAAGAGTGCTAGCTCCGCTAGCATAAGGTGCATAATTTCACGGATCAACCATCGATTGTGGAAAATTACACTAGTATTGATAGCACCAGAGGTCCGAAAATTCAGTTGTTTGTCTATCTGTATGAACAAATGAGCGCGGAAAGTGTATGTCTACACTACATGTACTCTACCATTTGACGTGCGTCTCGAGGACAAAACCAATGTATACTAGTGATATTACTTCGAAATATAGGATATCGCATTTAGCATCATTTTGGCGATTTCAAGCGCCTTTCATTAAAAACAAGGGTCTTCTCGGGAATATATGGTATACCTGAACATGTTTGGTGCATTTGTAACTGCATTTCCCATTAGTATCGCATCGTATTGGGCAATCAAGTAGTTCATTTTTGGGTATGAACCGAGACTTGAGTAGTGCTGCCAGGCATTACTGTGAATGTCTAGACCTGAGGGATAGTGCTGCCGGGCAGTACTGTGAATGTCTAGACCTGAGGGATGTGGTGGGTGGGTCGCGAGTTGGCGCCGTGCTCTTTGCGTCACTGTACTGTTGACGCTGCATCTGTTGGCTATAGCTACACCTCCTAAATGAACACTCGACTACTGTGTCTTCGCGAGAGTTATCGTTCTTGGTTATTATGGTCGTTATCCTGATCCTTTGTCCGTTGGAGCTGACATTGACTTGCTTGTCATACTCTGCGCCACAAGGAAATCAGAGTATCCATTCCATTCCGCTGCTCTTCACTGCACTTTGATGCGTTCTGCTGGCTTCGTCCGAATACGCACCATTGCTTCCAAAGGTCATTCCTTCCTCATGGCAGTGACGATCACGCGACTCATGAATCCATTTTCGACACAAACATGTGATATCAAAGTCATCAAGATCAGTTTGCTCACAAAAACTTACGGTGATCGTTTGTTTTGAGGAGACCAGTTTTCTGTCAGGATCAGGTCAATTACCGAATACCAGAACTCATTATTCACACTTATCCCATTTATCACACCTGGTCTGGTACATATAGTTCACAACAAAAAATGCAGTTTCATTGATATCCTAGTATACTTGGTAAATATGGCCTTTACGTACATCAATATTTTACACATTGAATACACAGGTCAACAAACCTGGAGTACGAACAAAGAGTTCTGGTACGCGGTACATGCTGTCCTCGGATATCCCGCTATTGTCCCTAGAAGTAGACACAGGCGAGTGTTTGGAAACGACCAACTCTCTCGTACGTATTTAAATAGCCCTCTGCTATTTCATCGTAGCCAAGCCAAGCTGTTCAGGCAGGTACGGTTCTGTATGGACTATCTTCACTGAAGATAGCTCAGCAAATCTGTAGTATCCACGCATGTGTATTATAATACGTATAAAAGCAACACGACCTCGCTCTTTGAGCATAAACTTGCTCTTTCCCAACGCTGATCATCTAGAATAGGTACTGTAGTTTACTGAGTAGACTATCGACGAATAACGAGAGGTGAAAGGATCAAAGCATAAACCTGATCTACTGCACTAGTTGATCAGTCTTGCCTTTCGCATTAACAGCTCATTTCTCGATTCTCCGCGCCGACGAACTTTCATTCTAAAGAAATCTAGACAATGAACTGGCTCCTGTTCACCACTCTATTGTCAGCAATCTTGGCAGAGGTTCTGAGTAAAACGATCCCGCATGATCAAGTCCAACCTTTTGCAGAGACCAAACCTGTCACTGAGGTCGACAAAGTTCTTTTCAAGTACAAGCCTTCGCTCAAGGTTTCCGAAGGTTGTCAACCGTATCCAGCTGTACAGGAGGACGGATCGGTCAGCAAAGGAATTCCATGGATCTTGAAAACGGGTAGTAGTACCAAAGACTGTGAAGGTTCTGAACTCGGTTCCCAAATTTACGCGCGTGGTACAGAGTTCAAAGATGTCTATGCCATCGTATATGCCTGGTACTTCCCAAGAGGGCGTGATAGAGTGTCATCTCTGGAATTAAGGCCGTTTGGTCATCGCCATAACTGGGAATCTGTCATCGTCTGGCTCGACAAGCTTTCGCTGAAAAACTCCAAAATCCTTGGTACTTCGACTTTTTCTTATAGGTGGATGGGCTTAACTAAGTACAGCAGTCACGTACCCCTAAAGGAGAAATATCTCAATGGTTCAAGTGTCAAGATCGAGTACCATAACAACTTCCTTATCGCCTCGACGGAGGTACGCGTGACCGAAAAGGAGGGTGGATACCAGGACCTCATCACTTGGGACCAACTTCCGGATGCTGCTCGAGATGCTTTGGCAAGCACCGTCTGGGATCTCACGCCTATGAGCTTGTATGGGACAGAAATGCCTCTGAAAGATGGCGAACTCACCATGACATTGGAAAAGGCCTGGCCTTTTGATTAAGTGGTGTTTACAGGTAGAAGCCATATTTTAAAGCAACTCGATTGACTGCAATGGAAGATACCTTCATTTTAACTACGCATGTTCCCAATGTTAGCAACATTTCGACTATAAACTAAAGGGAAAATGTCTGAAGAGGTATGAAATCCAATTTTAAATGCCGAACGTGTATGTACCGACTAAGCGTAACCCCTACCGAGCTATTCAGTTCTCCGCATACACATGCACACACTTTCAGTCAAAACAATGTAATATGCAAACTGGAACCGACGTTGCGGCTAAGGACGACTCCAGAGTGAGACTTCCAAACGACCTATACGAGTTCGTATCAGGCTTCCTAGTGACCGATCTTACGTTGTTTGCACGTTTGCCTGTTGTGGCCTATTTTTTTCGCAACTGCCACATTGGTATGTGATATCAGAACCTTTCTCACCGTTGCTCCTGATGTGTTTTTGCTTCGGGTGCCATCTTTCACAGTTGTCGTGGTGTCAAAAGTTACGATCCACTAGTTGGCTGCACATGGCTCGGATAAATTGCAGTGGTGATAAATCTCGCATCCCCATTGCAAGTTGCGAACCAAATTGACTTTCCACAAAGTTCGACGTTCTTCCACCATAGCGTAAAACGGCCGATAAGTGGCTGACACATTTGTGATAGGCTGAAATTAAATTGTAATAGAACAATCTCATTGGTTCAAAACAAGCAGAATTAAGTAAAGCAATCCATGATTTAGCATAAAAAGCTAGGAATTCTATTCGGACTTAAAAAATAAAAAAATGGACACGGCGGGAATCGAACCCACGTCCGTCCGCATAAACAGCTGTGCTTTGGCCATTTGAGCTACGCGCCCAAGCCCGCTTGGTTACCTTTACCAATGAATCTGGTTATTAAACATTAATTCGACACCAATGCACATTAACTCGGCGTCGTGCACATTAACTCGACATTGTGCATATTAACTCGACACTAATGCAAATTAACTCGACAAAAATGCATATTTACTCGACGTAGTGCATATTAACTCGACACTAATGCATATTAACTCGACAAAAATGCATATTAACTCGACGTACTATATGTAAGAAATTAAGAAGCTTTTGTTTCCGACGACTCAGATCGGCCCTTACTTCTTGCCGTTCCCCATTTGGAGCTTTTTGATGATGGCGGCTCGGCGGTCAGCAACCTTACTGGGGATAAATCCCTTTTGGAGGATGGTTGAATGTGGGAGGAGCGACTTGGGTTTCTCGATTGCGATGAAACTCGCAATCCTGTACACCGCCATCATGACGATGACACCACTGTCGGACCTGTTGCTCTGTTGAGGCGTTGTCTTATAGCGATGCGTAGTCATAGCTGTCATCTTCAGATTCTTCCTCCTCCTCTTCTTCCTCCTCTTTGTCGGCTTCACAAGATGCCATGCCTTCTTTAACTGTTATGGGCAGTCTGCATCGTCGTTTCAAACACTTCGTCCGTCTGGGTCTCCACCGCTGTCTTAGTCGCACTATGCTCTGTCGGCGTCGTTTCCACAGCGTCAGTCTGTGTCGCCACATCCGCTGTAGTCGGAATAACTTCTTCAACAAGGGTCTCGTCTGGTTGTGTAGACGCTAAGGTGCGGCCCACGGGCGGGGATTGCTTGTAGCACTTTAGAAAGCGCGTGATCCAGTTATGCTGCTTAGGGACATCCTTGAGCGCAAAATACTTCGTCTTACAATGCTGTCGCATCACAGAATGCGTTACGGGCTCACCCTCCGCCAAGCGTTGGTCGTAGAAGGCGATCGCGTCGCATTCGTATTCTTCTAGCCTGTGCTTGCGGCCAGCGCCCTTTGCTCTAAATCCGTCGCCGTTTTCAGCGGGGGCCTTGTCCGCATTTAGCTTGGGATCACCACACCAACCCAATAGTGTCGTTCTCGAAACGCCGAGTTTTTTGGCGGCTTCAGTCGGAGTCCAATCTGGATTTTCATCCCATAGCTTCAACTTTTCGGCCTTGTCTGATCTAAGAACCTGTTTACACACTCGCTTTGGCATACTTGTTGCGGCCTTGGGCTAATTTCGGAATGAGGTATTCGTGTGAACTTGGCTCGAAATGTCCTAAACTAACCAGTTTTACTATTGCATACTTAATCTCAGTGTAGACACGGTTTATATCCACAGATAGATGATGAACCCACGTCGATTTGTTTAAATCCACTCGAGTTGTTTAAATCCACGTCGAGTAGTTTTTTAATCACGTCGAGTTATAATGCATCATGTTGAGTTAATTTTAATCTGTGTCGAATTAAATTGCATCATGTCGAGTTATTATGCATCAATGTCAATTATTTTGCATCACGTCGAGTTACTTCGCATCCTGTCGAGTTAATGTGCTTCAGTATCGAGTTATTTTGAATACGTGTCGAGGTAATGTACATCAGTATCGAGTTAATATGCATTAGTGTGGAGTTAATGCGAAGCCGTGCCGGAATCAGTGTCGAGTCACTGTTTGCTTTAGGATTAACAGCTGTCTGAGTAACCGCTCTAGAAACTGTCTTTGGTCTCTTCTGGAGCTGGGTCAACAATCTGTCCAACAGCTACTCGTGTTCTGTACTGAGCTATTAATTCAATTCCTTTAAGGCGCCCTCGCGGAGAAGATGGCGAAGATGCTTGAGCAGACCTGAACCTAACTTGCATTTAATTCCACGAGAGCACAAGAAGCACTGCATATTGTGCTCAGCTTCTTTTCAAATGGTAAGAACCGAATCAGCGTAGCCACTCGAAGAAGGGTCTAACTTGAAGCCGTACGGCAAAAACAATTTCATGAACGCCACAATCTGCTTCGTTAGCGACTTGTACTTTCGGTCATTGCACGAGACCCAGAGTATGGGCGTCTTCGTATACCATTCAAACCAGACGGCTTGTGCAGACTTCGAAGAAGACCTCCCTTTCGCCTTGCTAGAGCAAGTTTCTGCGACTTCAACGTGCGTGTCCGCTATTGTTGGCGTGTTCACTTGGAGAAGTTCAGCGTCTGGTCTACACAAACGTCTCTCCAGCTGAGCAACACGAAGGGAGAGCTCTTTGTTTGTCTCCAAGAGCTGGGAAATGACTGCATTCTGGTGGTTGATCAGTTGGATCTCACGTGTGAACGGCTCTTTCTTGTAATGAGGAGGCTGGCTCGTTTCTCGCTTCAGTTCAACGCTCCAAGATAGAAGCTCGGACAAGTTCACGGATAGCGATCGCTTGTTTCAGGGAAGTTCTGAATCAATATAGCTATAAGCATATCAGCGACTTGTTTGTCGACATTCAGAGCTGCGTTTTCAAAACCAAGGCTCGAGGCAAACAGCGTGGTGCCGATCTTTCGAATCCTCGTTCTTGTTGCGGTGCCAAACCTTGACAGAGATGGAATGGACGGCGTCTCAGTGGACTTCCAGTCGCTCAGAACTTTGGAC
>NBNE01000740.1:0-17808 GCA_002215365.1 Phytophthora megakarya | reverse complement strand
AGGCAGCAACGTGTACATTCTTCGTGCTGCTGCGTTTGAATACCAGCGACACGAACTGCGTGCCCTTGAGGTAGCGGAGGATACGAATACCAGTGTGCCAGTGCATTTCTTGAGCTTTCTCCAAGTACTGGGACAGTGTACTTAGCGCTACACAGATGTCCGGACGCGATCCATTTGCAACGTACAGCAGTGAACCAATAGGTTATCGGTAGGGTTTGTCTGTCGCTAGTTGCGGAGCGTCGGCTACAGGCCGCAGTTCTTGGCCAATTACACTCGGGTTGCGTACAGGGAACGCATCCGTTTGACCGAACCTGTCGATCATGCGAGCAATGATCTGCGATTGACGACAAAGATGTAGCTCTCCTTGCAATCGGTTATTATTGATTTCCATCCCCAGTACATATCTCGCATCACCGAGAGCTTTCATCTTGAACCGCATCGCTAGCGACTGTTCGACTGCGATAGCTTCTTCTTCAACGGCACACCCCACGAGCAGATCATCGACGTAGAGCGCTACAAACACCGGTCCATGTCGACCACTTTTGACAAATAGGCAAGTGTCACTTCGGCACTGAGTGAATCCCATCTCGAGAAAGGCACTACGAATTGTCTTGAATCAAACAGGCTGCTGCTGTTTGAGGCCATACAAGCTGCGCAGCAGCTTGCATACCATGCCTTGGACAGCTCGGACTCCCGGTGGAATTGCCATAAAGACAGCCTCATCCAGATCACCTTTTAAGAATGCTGTCTCCACGTCAAATTGTTTGATAAAGTAGCCAAGGTGGTTGCATACGGCAAAGAAGACACGCAGGGTAGGAAGACCAGCAACCGGCGAGTAAGTTTCGTGGTAGTCGACACCAAAGGTCTGCAAGAAGCCAAGCGCAACGAGACGAGCCTTGTAACGTACAATCTCTCCCTGCTGATTACGTTTTAGGGCGAACACCCACGTGCAGCCGATCACCATCGTACCAGAAGGTCGGCGAACAATTTCCCACGTGTGGTTGCGAATGTGAGCGCGCAGCTCAGCTCGGACTACATCTTTCCACTTTGCTGCATCTGGCGAATCCATCGCCTCTCTATACGTAAGAGGTACATCTGCAGCAGCCAGAGCGACATCGTAGTCATCGAGTCGGGGTTCGGGTCAGGTTCACCATCATTGGAAGAGTCACTACCAGGTGGACCAACTGAAGGGTCACCATGTGAGGAAGCAGGCACCAGTGCTAGTTGCATGTTTCCGACAAATATTTGTCGGAACTTGTTCTCTGAAATTTATTTCAGAGCTAAGGAGCGATCCCAACGGAGGTCCCATTTTGCAAGATAGCATATCCCTGTTAAATCAGATCGAGCATAAATAAGAGGGGATATCATGTTAGACCAACACTATTTACTGATATCTAATACTCGACCATTTTGATAAATTACCGTGATGTCTCATGTGTCGTCCATCTCAGCTAAGTGCGAAATCTATTAGCCAATTGAAAGGGGTGGATGACGCACGAATGATAAGTGCGAAATTTTCAGCCATTTAGAAGATGTGAATGTTGCGCAGAGGTGGTGCTCTCTTACCAGGTATGCGGCGCAAAATTGATGTGGGTGTTTGAAGACAAGCAAAATCGATACATTTTAGTGAGACCGTACGAATGTGTCGTGCGCACTTCGCGACATCATTCCTGTCCGACGCAGAAAATACTCTGGTGTGAAGCTTGATATTCGCGATCGCTCCTTCACGCTTACAGTAGATAAAGTTCATCTCGTGCCTGCTTTTGGTTTGACCAGGAGAAGTGCCAAGGTGTCTAACTGTGAACAAAGTCATAATCGGCCCTCTCAGACACTACACTAGACGCGTACCTCACTGCTCCTCCTTCTACGTCACAGTCACCCGAGTGAAAAGTATGCAGCCCCTCTATCTTATGGAGCCTCTCTCACTTGAAGTTTTACAGTATTTCACTCCCTCGCAATCAGCGCTCGGCGAAATATTACGTTTAAACGCTTGGAGCTTTCCTACAACAAGCTAGCAGTAGCATAGCTTCATTGTCTACCTGATATATAATTTGAAATGCCCTACTAAATTTCAGAGCTTCTTCGTGCGCACGACTTCGTCATGGAATATGTAAATGCCATTAAAAAACGAAAGTGTGATACATAATTTTCATATTCTTGGGTTGCTCATACGACAACATTATTAGGAAACAGATGAAGATAGCCACTGATGTAGGTAACAGATCCACAAGCAAACGTAAAGCAGACGAGACTCCAGGAGTCTTTCGGCGTTTATTCCTATGAACACTCAGAAGGCGCGAACGGCCGTCATAGCAGCTTAGAACGAATGCTAGAGCAGGCGAATGTTAGGATGGAGTTTGTATAAGCCAGCATTTCTCAAGACAACTCTAGAAAGCGATTGGCAGTGATAATGGACCGTAAGAACAGGTAAGTTAGCTTGCACTACCGCGACATCCTATCATAGAAAATGTAAAATGTGGTAGATTGCCACCTGTCAGTGTCGACAGATTTTATTTTTGCTAAAGCAAGGGAAGCCTTTAGGTAAACACGGTTTAAAGAGGGAGAAATGTGTGTTGATTAATAAGGCCCCTCCGTGTTCTAAGGAGGAGTTACGGTTTCTAATTAGCTATATCTACAGTACCACTCGAATTCATGCTATTTACTAGGACGCTGTGCTAGCATGCTTGATGTGACACTGCTTCGGCCGTTCATCGGACCTGGGGTACATACGAAAACAGCACATGTCGACGTCCACGGATGGCCGCTTTTCATGCGGCTGCTCCGCGTCAAGACTGGCGAAGAACGGGGCATTGCCTTAATTCAACACGAGTCTGGCTTCCTGACGTGCCCTTACCACGCGCTGGTGGTGGCGCTAGCTGCATAGATCGCGCCGACTGGGTCGTTACTCGACCAGCTTCCTGATCCAGTGTCACAAGACACGAAATCAATAGACCTTGGCACGCCGCTGCTAGCCATGTGGGAAGTGGAAGGTGCCTCGCTCCAAGTCGCTGTTATGCCACCAGGTGCCGCTCCCGCTACAGATACAAGCGCACAAGTGTCAGTGGCAAGCTCAAGGCACAGTGGACGTACCAGTGATGTCAAGCGCGGCGAAGACGGTGTTTAAGCGTATGTCAAGCGGATTTTCAAGAGCGTTGACGAACCATCTGGAGCCATCACCGACTTGACGTCACACTCTATTTGATGCGGAGGGGCACTGTACGTCAACGGTGATGATCATCTGGCGGCCCAGTGGATTTTTCCATCGCGGCGCGTAAGATATGACGAAGACCAACAAGGCTTCACCTACATCACTAACAACGGCTCGCAAGGACAGGAATGTGACTCGTGTCTCGGGCGGCTGGGAAACAGACTAGATGCCGGTAAACCTCGATGTCGCGACACTCGACCACACCAACCAAGCGAGGCTTCGTCAGTTACAAGCACTGTTATTCAGATCCTGTACGGGCCTCAAGCAGCAAAAGCTAAACGTGAACACCAATGTACCCAGCGTTCTCTTGGCGTACCTGATCCGGCACTATCCACAGCTAAAGGAGCTTGCACCATGATCACCTATCATCACGCGTGTAGAGGATCGCTTGGCCGCGGTCGAGATCCCGCTCAGTGACGTAGTTGCTAAGTCTGTTTCCTTGAACAACATCGCTGCACCACCTGTCGAAGAGAGAGAGCAAACAAGAGATCGAAGCAACCACGTATATCCAAGAATAGAGGGCCTTCTTGCTGTCATTCACGAGCTTATCGAGACGAACAGAACGCTGGTACCATTGTCGAGGCCGCTCAATTGAAATCTAACAAACGTCAAGCTTACACTGAAGCAAAAGCAGTAGACAGCCCGTTAGAACGAGAACCGAAACGCATAGAGGGAGTTACGAACTTTTCAGCCACTTGGGTATAAGTGGTTGTTAGACCTGGTACTTGGGCCAGCAACACGGGGATGCGTTCATACGGCGGGGACCGATGGACGATCTCAAGATGGGCTGGATAGTACAGGTAGAGACATAATAATATATTAGTACTGGAAACATTATGGATGATAGAAAGGGTTTATGTAGTTTGCGGTACTGTGACCATATGATTGGTAGTGCAATGATGATACGAAGCAAACGGGTAGAAAGTCTCACTTCCTGTTTTGCTTCGGACTGAGCACATCTGTTAGAATAGTTATAGGTATTGAGGAATAACAGTCCATAAAGGATTTAATTGGCTAATAAGAACCAGTAAGAGATTTTATAGGATAAACGTCTTTCATTGCGTTTAACCGTGGTATACCAGCGTGCCCCGTGTGTGGATAGCGGTCGACCGCCAGAACAGATTAGATTCCTCCACAACGCCGCCTTTATGAGGTTCTTCCTTACAGAAGGCTTAGTACTTGATGACAAGGCGGCATACTACAAGGTCCAAGTCCTTTACGCCGGTCCACGTGTCGAAGACGTCGTGTTTGCCTTTCTGTAGACGCAGCACAGCACAGTAGCCCGAAGGTTACTGGTAGCGTCTAGCTTTGTGTTGCGCCCATACACAACCTACGAGCGTCGGATTCACACATCGTCGCTTACAGTCGTCTCCTTGCAATCGGACACATCGAAGCCCCCGCACCTTTGACACACAAGACATACTAGCCACAGTAGACCACGTGTAGATCAAACAACGTCACATGCATCACATACACAGATTCCATAGCATAAGCCGGTAGCACAACAATCGAACCACACAATACACTAGCCCATGCAGCACCCCTCTCTGGCGTACGTGCGCTTCTCGGCCTGCGTCGCTTGCTGGCACCATCCTCATCTGCCACGATACTCGTGATTCTGACACCCCAGACCTCCCTTGAGAATTTGCGTGCTAGTGAACTCATCGCTAAACGCTAAGTGTTTTGTGTGCAAGTTAAAACGTCAATTTTCTCGGCCTACGGGTCTCTATAAGCGATTTCATTGCGCTTGTACATTCCTCATGAAAGCTGTGCGGTCTTGCCGAACTTAGGAAAAGCTCGTTAGTGTAAATGTACATAACCCTACAGTTATTCTTTTCTCCCAACTGTCGGAAAATTTTGGGATGTCGGAGCCGTTGTGATATGGAAAAAAGTGGTAGGGAGTTTCTAGCACCGCGGTTTTGGATTAATGGCTAAAGTTGAAACACGACGGCTAAACAATGGGAACGTAACCTCTATATACAAAAGAAAGAGGAATTACCATGACCCAGTAACAACAGGATTCCTATTTTGAAGATGTCCGTATTTCCATAATACACTAAAAATGTTTTAAGTTCGGTATGCTTACTATTTTGCCGCTCAAACCGAACTTAAGATACTACGGTAGCTTTTCCTTCTCCTGATTTTTCTAATTCCATACATTTACTTATCACTCTCATCATCGCCTTTAAGGTTGAATAGATGGCTCAACTAGCAGATACGAATTACATATCAGGTTTGACCTTAACGTTTAAACACGGGATGCGAAACCGTCATCTTGCGAATGGATCATCTATCCTCCCTAAACCTACAAGTTGATCTTGCTACATTGCAGCAACTCACGGTAGTGTCATACTTAATAATTGCACGAAGTCGGTGACTTAATTGACGGATCAATATACTCAGCAAACTCGTATGATCTCTCAATTTGTCCCGAGTTCAAGACTAAAAAAATGTCATCCTGCTAAAGGTAGATGTTGGAAAATTAATAGAATAATTTTTATTGTGTAGTATAGTTCGGTAATATGCATTACATTACCTGCGTTCTCAATAATAGATTACTGCCGTTACTTTTATTAACTTTCATTGTTTCTAATGCGCTGCTTTATAATAATGAATAACCAGCAAAAACGGTTTTAGTTAACTGACAACGAACCAAGCTCATTTCGTTTGAATCGAACCTGTAACTGATAACTAACCAGGTTATTCCGTTCGAACCAAACCTGTAACTGACAACGAACCGGTTTTTTTCATTCGAATCAAACCTGTAACTGACAACGAATCAGGTTCATTCCGCTCGAACCAAAGCGCGTAACGTTCAAACCAACCTCGTTCGTTTGTCAGAAGTTGAGGGGTTGGTTTGAACCAACGTACGGCCATTGATTAAAGTTTGGGAAATCTCAATGACATAATTTATATGTAGCAAAAAGTGTGTGACATTCCTGCACTCGTACTTAAACGAAGTGATTCGATGCTTTTGGTTACAGTTCCAGATTGCTCACACCATGGATCCCTGCGCGGACGAAGTTGACCTTCGAGAGCAGGTGAGAGCCGGGAAAGACAATGTTATCGGCTAGAAGTGTCAATATACTTACGCGGAACATACCTCTATGTAACATGGCTCTACCGACGAAAGAGATTACGCTATACGCTTCTCCGCAGCTTACGTAGCAGCTATTTGGAACAAGATGACTCTGGAATTGCATCGCTGAAGCTTGACAGCATCGCTTGCTTCATGGAAGAGAATTCTGACTTCTGAACTACGATATTCACGAACCTGAAAATTTCGAGGGAGTTTTTATGTTTCGTAGTGGTAGAGGAGGGGACAAACCTGGTCGATCAGTCTACGACTCGATGCCCTCAAATTCTGTTCCATCTTTACCGTGGATTTGGCCAAACAAGTGTGTAAGAGGCTCAGTTATAAGGCTCTCAGCTGGGAGGTTCGGAACAAGATTTGGTAATTGTATTGGGGTGTGGTATGTTGAGCGACGTGTCCACTATCACGGAGATGGTGATAGTATCACCATAGCTCATTGAATAAGTAGGTAGTCTAGATACTCCGTCGAACCCAACCTTTTCACTTTGCTCCAATATTGAAGCAACAGCGCCTGTTGCATCCATAGTCCAACGCGCCTCATTGGCGCATCGAGTCGCCCATTCCAAAGGAAAAACGATACATATTATACCTTCGACCAAATTTTGAGGGCGCTGATCATCACGGTCGTCTCGAGAGTTTAATTCGAGGTTTCCTTTTAATTGAGATAGCGTAGTGCGAATGTAAACCATATAAATAAAGACTCTAATATGATACTGTGCATGAGGAGTGCATATTTACTATGTTGTTGAGAACTACAATCACGATTTGGAATAAGTGTTTACTGCCGAAATACGTGGAGTTTATGTGCGCCTGACGCCAACAAATTCTTAGATACTTTAGATATCCCTGAATGACAGTAATTTTGTATGGGCACTTTAAGTGGATTTTCGAACTTGTTGGCGCACAGACGCACACAAAACGCAAATATCTCCATACAATGTGGAGGTCGGGCGTTAACGAGGTCAAGAGAGTTACTCACATATCCTACGCTCGATACGACTTTATAAGAGTTTAGTATAATACTATAAATACTATGAATATAATCAATAGTAATAGTACTGTTTTGATATGACCACTTCAAATACATAGCAGTTCTAACACAATGTAGTATCTCCAATGCCCTTAGCAAATTAAGCACCCGCGGATATAGCGTGTTGAACATGATTTTTACATACATCATTTTACACACGATGCAAGAGTGTGTTGCGTTAGGTGAATAGAGGTAAATTCACAGAAACGTACCAAAAGCTTTGCAACGAGTAGATCTTGAAAGGATTGGTTGGATTTGAATGACGTCGGGAGTAACGACTCATGACAATAGTGAGATTCAGATTGTGACAAGTCATTGGTGCATCTATATTTTCCTTGTAAAATTGCAATCGATACTATCTATATGCATGTAGTACTCAGTACCATTATATTGCAAAACAACTAATACTAGTGTTGTTCCTACAATGAACTCCTAACCATAGCGGTTGCCATATACACTACTTAAATCACACCTTTAGAATCGACACAAGATATATGGCTGTTGTATTACAAAAGTGTTGAATCTCGATTTGCATATGGGCAAAATGGAGGATGCAGACCTAATAGAGAGTTTAGGAGACCCTTTGTATTGTAGATGTAGTACTTTTTGTAGTTTGTAAAGCGAACTTAGATATAGGATTAAACAGGACTAGGCTGCTTTGGCAAACCAGGCTTGTGTTCGGCTACACTTTGAAAATGCAAATGTTGTGTGACTAGCCGTGTGTATACAAAATGAACCTGACTTTGTCGCTGCAATTTGATCTTGTAGTTTCTTAGGTTCGAATGTATGGCCTTGTTACTACAAATTGCAAACTATATTACATTTTACAGCTACAAAGCGTCTCTTAAACGCTCTAATAGCAGAAAGGATCAATCAAAATAAGACTTTCTCCTACTTTGGTCTATTGAAACTTTTGATATGCATAATGCTTGACATCGTATTGCCTAACTTAATTAACGATCGTATCCTTATGCAAGTGAAAGGAATTAGGGGATTTTAATGACTCTAGAAGACATAACATTCCAAGAGTAAAACCTAACTCGGGTCTGAGCTTCTCCACCATCTTCTGGTTACATCGCGCTTTGGTGTAAGCAACAGCGTGGCTCATGACGTCATTGAAGTGTTTCAAACGTGTTAATACATTCAGAGTGAACTCCGTGTTACAATCCGTGTATGCAGAGGTCGGAAAATATAATATTGTATTTGGTATGCCCATCACCAATAATAATCATCGCAATGCAACCACCATCAACATTAAATAATTGCAGTTATTTATATTATTGTTTCAATAAGAACGACGGGTCTAGTGAATTTGGTACAGGTGTGTAGGGTCGACCCTCCTACGAACTTGCACTGGGTTCGAACCCGCCTGCGTGCAGTTTCACAGTGGACGATTTGGACAGGGGAGGTCTTTGACAATTAGATGGCTGCGATGAATACGGAGGTCTGAGCTTTTTAACTGTTAACTGTTATATACATGTTAACTTTTATTTAGACATAACGCTGTGGAAGAGTAAGAACGTCGAGACTACTTAGTAATTAGAAACCTCGTCTTTTACACTGGCCACTGTAAACGCATTCCACATGTCCACGCAGATATGGAGCAATGCCAGTATCTCGAAGTTTGTTGGCATCATACAACTTCGTTGCGGTGTTAAGGTAAGATTGCACTGCGAGAATAACCTTTCTACAAGATTGGAAGTTGGTGGGATGAGTTCAACCAGCTTTCTGTATTTACCTTACGTGTTTGGCAATATTTGCTTCGTGCGTCCGGCAAGTAACCACTCAGTAGCATAGTCGTTATCGTGTTCCTTGCGCTTAGGCATATACGGGCTAGTTATCTATAATGTTTCAAATGACTCCTTCAAGGATTTCGTAAGTGCTTGGTCGTTAATTGTCTTGACAATCACGGATGGAAAGACAGGTGAGTAGCCAATCTTCGCTCCGACCTTGAGGTAGTAGGATACTCAGCCTTCACATAACCGAGCAACACTCGGACCTGAACCATGTCAGTATCATCTTTCTGCAAATGCTTGTAGATACTATTCGACTTCTTGAGATTTTCACACAGCTTTACTAGCTTGCTATGTTTACTTGCAGTTGGTACGAGCTCTTCCCCAGCTTCTACTTTCTTTATCTCGTCTCGAATTCGTACATAGCAATCCACCATCGCAAACGTCGACGACCAACAGGCACGTTGCGCTTAACTGGGTAAATATCAGTGTGCGTAACTAGCTCTGAGTAGTTGTTTTGATGACGAAACTGTCTCATTTGGAAATTCACATCGTCGAGAATAGGTATATGCTCTGCGTAGAGCTTGTTGGCAGCCATGTTAAACGTGTAACTGGAATATCCGACAAAAGGGGGTGGCAATAGATTGGTTCGTCGCACAATTGCCTGCAACTAAGAAGCATACCATCTCGAGAGTCTGGTTGTAGACATTCTGAACGTTGGCGAGCAGGTGGAGATGGACATCTGTATCTTGGCAACCTTCATTAAACGGTGATACACGAAGCAGGGATTGGCGACTCTGGTCACTGCATTCATAGACACACGTAGTGGAGAGAGGTATGTGACCACCCATCAAAGGTAAGTCTCCCACTTCGTTTTCCAGCAATTTTCCCACCTAGATAGGCACACACTCCATCAGCTTCTTCAAAGTCTTTGACTAAATCAGCTTTCAGCAAGACATGGCTCTCGTCAGTTCGTTGTTAACCTTAGAAATGGATAGATTTGGAGCAACAATCCAGCGCATCTACTGGAATGGACCGCTGGTAGCCTCAGTCACGCGATCAGAGATTCCTAGAGATTGCAAAGCCGGTGCAGTGTCGTACACAGCTTGGTAGTCGTCGTGTTTTGCTGCTAAATGACTGATCGGGTCACTGTATCCAGTCCCAGGTGCTTGTTTCCGCGCCGTATCGTCGCTTTTACAGCGAAAATGTCTGTCGACCAGACCTTCAAGGATGTTCCTGTTCATTGTACGTCGAGTGCCAAGTGTCGAATCTATGCTTGCAGGAATTGCAAAGATATGTGGTGCTTGTGGCCAACCATCACTGTGATAGACTCGGTTTGGTTAAAATTACGGTTCGTTTAACCGGTTATCCAGATTTGCTTCTGGTATTATTATTTATTGCAATTATTGGGTATATTTTGTATTGTATTTGTGTTGAAAACTTCCATAATAATATTTTTGTATTGGTAAATATTATAATAATTGTATTAATATTTTTTACCGACCCCTGCGTGTATGTCACTCGTCGATGGAAGGCGTCTATAACGACTGCCAACAAGAACCCTAAGCTCTAAAACATGCTGTGGGACGCATGGATTAATTCGACAGTACTATAGTACAACGGAGTATGCTTGCGAGGTCCGAACATAATGTTAGTACTGACAAGCACTATAATAATTCGCGCTGCTTTTATCAAAAAACATTAACCAATAAGAATCGCCAAAACTTCAAACCTTGGAGCATACGACCGCGTAACTCCAAACCTTGAAACAAACCAACCATAAATGGTTTGCACCCTATAGACTTAGTAAGTCATTTGGTTTGAACCTATTGGTTTCGTTCACAGTTACATTTCGAACCAACCCAATTGGTTTAAGCGAAGCTAACCTGTGACTCTTAACACTTCGAGTAAGTAGATTGAGTTTCAAACGTAGCTATATCTATAACTGTGTCATCAATGAAGAACATGATCCTACATTTGACGATCATATTCATAACTGAAAAACATGCCCCCACACATCACAATCACGATTCATGGATACTCCAGGAGATATTTTTGAAGGATAGGTTGGGTATTATGGACACGCGGATATATATACAGAATACTCAAGAGTCCTGCGTCAGAACTCATCTAATACTTCACTCAGTCGCGCATATACAATGTTAATTTTGAATGTTTTGTTGTAGCACTTGTATTATACATCTTAGCCTAACTTAGGTCACATGCAGAAGAGCAACCGAATGCCACGTATAACTGTAGCACGCGAGCGTACCCATTGATGTGTCCGCGTGTTTCTCAAGATCCATGCGAAGTAATGTTTCTCACTGACGCGCATCAGCAATTTATCAGTGGTTCTGGTTGGGATTCTACAAGCCGTATAGTACCTACCACAACACTGTGGTACGGTATAATGCACCATGTTTTGTTCCAATCACTTTGAGAAAAAAAACCCGCTTGCTGTTTACAATTATTATATTATTTTAAATTCCAATTCCTTCACCCTCGGGTTTCCCATTTCCCCAATGGTTGTACCATCGTGTGACGGCGACGTCCGTTGCCGTCGACTTAGCACCCGTCCTCAGTCGCGAACGCCCGTCCGCGAGCGCCACTATAGATTGCACGCTTGAAATTTGCAATGCACAGTAGCTAACGTAAGGCAGGAAGCCCAACTTGTACTAACTCATTCAATTTCAGTATCAAATTCTTCTCCAAGGCCTCACTGCTAGATCAAGACTCAAGGCAAGCACAACGGAAGGCAAGACAATTTCGGAATTGAGCACCGAAGGCTTTGTAATTTCTTTCAAGGCGATTATCGTAACGACTCGATTAATTACGGTTCAAGTCGTCCAGGTGTACATGGCCTCGACATCAAAGAAGACTGCTCGACAGCCTGAAGACGAATCTTCTAATCTTCGACCTTACCAAGCTCCACGGCTGGATCACTCGAACGCGTTCCAGATCTCTGGAGCCGAGGATTATGTGGAGGCTGGACATGCCCATGCGGGAATGCCACCACCGCCATTTGTCGACCCGGCAATGCCGACTTCAACTGGAGCGACTCCCACGAGAGGCTCTGCTTCGGTTGGCGAGATGCCAGATGGGCGATGCTCTTCAGCTTGGTGAGCATGTTCTCGCCCCAGCAGCAGACCATTGCTTCTAGCCAGCAACAGATTTATGATGCATCAAGCGCAATTTCAACAGCAAATGTATGACATGCAACCGCGGGCCAACCGCCAGAAGCAGAAGGCCAATCCCCTTAAGATCTATGGGCGTGTTTTGGCTCTTTCACATCGAGGAGCATTTTCATGCTTGCCCAACTGCGATGACTCCATATGACTCACGTTTCGTCGACAAGGTCGTCCCGTTTCTGGGTCTCGACGTGATGGCATGGTATAGGGACTTCAAACACGCGATGGCGACTAATCCTCGTACCTGGCCTCTGTTGAAGCAGTAAACCAGAGCTCAGTACCTTGACAATGATTACGACTTCAAGGTGATCACCAAAATGCACGATCTGCGGGTGACGGGGACGCAGCAGGAATATAGCACAAAGTTCATGCAGGTGCTCCATGTCCTCGATCGACATGCCTGAGATTGTGAAGCGCTGCCTGTACCAGCAAAAATTTGCGAGCTGATATGAATTCCAATACCTCTCAACACTGTCCACAGAGCCTGATGAATACAATGGGCACGCGAAACACCTCGATCGAAAGCGGAGGTATGACTAATCAAAATAGACGGAGCAACCACCCCAGCAGGAGACGGCAAAAATGCCGACACAGGGACTCAAAATCCGCCGAACCCGTCAAAACCGATACCGAATACTGGAGGTAAGCCAACTGTGCCAACCTGCCGTAAGTGTGGTGTTAAGGGGCACAAGTCGCCTGAGTGTCCTGACCAGGACCTCGGTGCGTAAAAAACTAGAAGACTCGGTGGGTTGGCACCCATTGAGAGAGACGCTACAGCTGTCGACCATACAGCCGTATAGCGTCCAGCCACTGGCCGACACCAATCGGTGGACTATTTTTACATAGATGCTGTCATGATGAGTCAGAATCCTACCCGAGATGGTCACCTCAGCAGTCTAGTGTAATTCAAGACCAATCTGTTGAGGCTTTTATTGATAGCGGCGCTTCTTTCTTCGCCGTAAGCCCGCAATTTGCCGTACGTGCTGGACTGGAAGTCCTCGAGCACGAACGGACTTGGATTATTCGTCTCGGTAGCAGAAAACAGACAGTTGTTCCTCGTCGAGCGACTGCCTTTTCGATTAAACTACCAAATTTCCCGATGTATACAACTGGAGCGTTTATGATCGAAATTCCTGAGTCCAACGATGCCATGCTAGGTATGCCTTCACTGGAGGAGGTAAACCCCATCATCTACTGGGCGACCAGGTCTGCGTGTCCTAGGCCAAGTGTCCGGCCAGCGAATTGTATCGGTGGAAAACGACACAGCAATTGACGGGAGTCTCCAGATCAGATAGCCGAAGCTCGAATGCATGATTGCTTTGCTCATGGCTATAATTATAGCATGGGATGCACATGTTTAGTACGTTTCCATGATGTCCAGAAACTGTTGAAAGCCAAGGACAACGAGTTCAGCTTCATGATCAACCCAGTACAAGACGACCCCATCCCCCCAAAAGCTGCCGCTGCGTGGAAGTCACTAGAAGGGACTCAGGTGTATCCCCTGCTGGTGGAGGTTCGTGACGTCTTCCGATCGGAGCTACCATCAGTACCGTCTGCTCGCCAGGGAGCCATGGACGCAAGTATTGGCGTCTCGGATGCGAAACCTGTCCATCGCAAGCGGTTCCCACTATCTAATGATCAGCGTGAATCCATTTTACAATTGCCGCGCGAAATGCTGAAGGCAAACTTATACGACCGTCCTCATCACCATATTGCGATCCGACCTTCTGCGTATGGAAATCGACCGGCAAATGACGGATAGTACATGGGTATCGCGGACTTAATGCAAAAATACCCGTTCCTGCGAATTCTATTTCCCGCAAAGATAAGATTCTACGCGCAATGAGGCGAGGGCGCATGTTTTCCGCACTAGATTTGTTATGGGGCTTCTTCCAAGTGACACTACGAGAAGAATCTATTCCATGCACGGCGTTTCCTTATGGTCTATTTTAATATCTGGTGACGCCGATGGACATTTTGAGCAGCCCATCGTACTTTAATCGGCTCGTCCAATCCATCTTCAAGGACTACGTCTCTTTCTGCCAAACGTATGTTGACGACCTCTTCGTCTTCACTTCGACTGACGCAGTCAAGGAGCCCTTTTCGCGTAAAGTGTTGGCTCGATGTGCTGAACAACAATTGCACGTGAAGCTCGAACAATGCATGTTTTGCGCTATGTAAATAACATGTATCGGTGACATTATTGGGGTGAATGAAATACGCATGGTTCCGGCTAAAGTGGTAACAATTCAAGAATGACCCTCCCAAAGACGAAACGCGAGCTGCAGGCGTTCATCGGAACGTGTGTATACGGCAATCGGTTTTGCAGAAGCTTTGCTGACCGGGTTGCTGTCTTAACAGAGCTGGTCAAAGGGAAACGTCCAAAGACCCGATTACCTTCTCTCTCGAACGGAAAACTACGTTTGATGACCTCAAGAGGAAGCTTACGTCGACGCCGACGCTTGAATATGCTGACTTCGTGAAACCAGTTTACTTAAGCGTCGATGTCTCCGATTTTGCTATCGGAGGGTATCTGTTTCAGTACGACGCAACTGGAGCCGAAACAATAATTGTTTTTTGGAGACGTAAACTGTCGTGAGGTGAACTCGTCTATCCTACCCAGGAGAAGGAATTACTCGCTGCTCTGCATGCGATGAGAACCTGAACTGTGTATCTGCTCCATAAGCCCTTCTATCTCAATACCCATCACAGAATGATCGAGTCACTACTCCACCGGTATACATGCTCTCAAAGACTGTCACAATGGATTAATGAGCTCGCATTCTTCCAGCCAACGTTCATGTGGGTCGCCGGCGACACAAACGTGACAGCAGATTTGACGTCAAGGCGCCCAGACTTGTGTGACGGCACCAGTCGGGCGATCAGCCTTTCCGAACTCGTCACCCAATTAATTTCCCAAGATGGCAACCTGGACGAGGACAGCGTGTTCGCACAGTCGATTTCTCTCCGATCGTATATACTCGACTTGTGCCAACGAAACTACGCGACGGATCCAATATTCGGTCCTATTCTGCGCGATCTGACCAACGAAAATGACACGGCTCGCGTCGGCTTCGCCAATTCACACTGGAGGACGGTGTTTTTTTTTCAAGTACGTCCAGACAGTGGAAATCCCAGCACAACGCTGGGCAGACATTAGCCTCGACTTAATGACGTAGCTTCCACTTTCGGTATCTGGGCCTTTGTCGACCGCCTCACCAAACGGGGTTACTTAGTGGCAACTCGAACTGATGCATCGGCAGCTGACACTGCTCCACTCGTTTGGGATTTTTTACCAACACCTCCATGGATTGACGCAGACTATCGTGTCCTATCAGGACACAAAGTTTACATCCGCGCTGTGGAAGCAATTTACGCAGCTACTAGGCACCCAATTGAACCTCAGCACTGCTTTTCGCCCTTCCACTGATCGCCAGTCGGAAGTTACGATCAAGTTTGTCAACGAATATATTCGCCACTTTGTGGCTCCGCATCATGACGAATATGATACCCTGCTGCCCTTGTGCAATTTCGCGTACTACCCCCGGGTTCACAGTACCGTCGGCATGTTTCCATTCATGGCTGACCTTGGATACCGACCACGGGCTGTGTCGGATTGGTCAATTCCAACTTCGCGGCCTAGTCGCGCGTCGAAGTTCGTCACGCACCAACAAGCAATATTAGCTGAAGCCCAGGACGCGATGGCTGATGCGCAAGATCGCGGGCACCCAGTCTACGATCGGAACCGACCGCAACTCTCGTTTAAGATAGATGCCCAGATGTTTCTGAATACGCGGAACCTCAATCTCGCCCACCGTGGTACTACTGGCAAGCGAAAATTTACGCCACGTTTTATTGGACCGTACCGCTTCGTCGCCATCACCGGACCCAACACGTACAAGCTCGCGTTACCACCAGGGCTGCTTCTATACCCGAAGTATCATGTATCCGACTCCAACGTTACCAGCACGACGATGACCCATCCAGAATTACGCGTTGGCGCGAGGTTTTGACGGCGGATGGAAGCGAAGGTTCCTTGGCCACTTGATTGTAAAGCATCGTCGACACAAGGACGTTTGTAAATTCAAGTTCGATAGCTCGACACGTCCCTCGGTTCGTCATGGGAACCGCTAAGCAATGTGACCCACATAACGGAGCACATTCGTCAATACAATGACTTGCTTCCAGCAACACACGCTACAGCCCTTCTAAGGGAACAAGTGTGACGGTGACCTCCGTTGCAGTAGCGAGCGCCCGTCCGCGATCGCCACTATCGGTAGCACGCTTGAAATTTTCAGTGCACAGTAGCTATGGTAAGGCAGGAAGCACACAACTTGAATTAACTTATTCAAGCTCAGTCTCAAATTCGCCTCCTAGATCTCCCTGCTAGACCAAGACTCAAGACAAACACAACTGAAGGCAAGACCCATCGTCCAAGGTGTTCAACATCATCAAATCATCCATGTTTCGCATCCTGAATCATTTCAACTGTCCGTCTAATACCGGTTTGTTACTGTGGTAGGTAGTATAATAAATCTGAAGTTCATAACTTTGGAGCAACCTAACGCATGGGGAAACCAAGTGCGCAATAATCTCATAATGAAAATTGATACTTATGTAGATGCGGTTATGCTTCGAATGATGCCTCTGTTCAGAGCAACTTTAATCCGACCGATTTACTTGTACATGTAGTACACTGAACATCCAGAACTATTATTAATAACTCTCCACCCAGGATAACACACATGCTACAGCGAAACTCCTAGACTACAAATGCTAGTACAGACTTCCGCCTAATGCGGAAAATTGGGACCTATAATGTGTGAGACGTTAGAAGGTACAAATGTCGTGCATAGATGTATTAATAAAGCATGCTGACTTGTAGTTTACTGTGTCGAGCCTGTACTGTAATGTGTCATTAATACTTTCTCCTGACTTGTATACTTAGAATGCAAATCAAGACTGCACGCGGGTACTTCTGGGAGGTACATAAGGGCTCACAGTTCCGGATTAGGCGGGGGGAAGTCTGTAACACTTGTTTACATGTGTCATAGCAAAACGTACGAAGTTTTTCAGACGAGTTGTTTATGCGCGTCCGAGAGAAACACAATTCCGTATGTATCGTCCGCGTTCTTCTCGGAATGGATACATGCGTTCACCGCAAGAATTAGCAACGAAGGACCCCAGAACCCGCAACGAACACATTTTTGAAACATGCAGATAGATCTATCCGGAATATTCAGGAATCATGAGTCAGGACTCATCTAATATGTACTTTACTTCGTCGCGCATAGACAATGCTAATTGTGTACGTTTTGTTCTAGCACGTGTAAACAAGTACTGCTAAGCTTACATGTACTTTAGTACTGTATTATGACATATGTAGAAGTTCGACCTAAGGGCGTGTATTATCACACGAGTGTACCCATGGATGTACCCGCGTGCTTCTCAAGATCCATGCGGAGTAATGTTTCTCACTGACGCGCATCAACAATTCGTCAGTGGCTCTGGTTGGTATTCTACACGCTGTATACTACCTACCATAACACTGTCAT
>NBNE01000739.1:0-17810 GCA_002215365.1 Phytophthora megakarya | reverse complement strand
TCTACGAATACTTGTCGCCTCTCAAACCGGTTGGTCTACTCTGCGTCCGAATCATCTTCCTGCTGCGTAGTTTGCTGCTGCTGCGTTTCGTCCGAGCCGTTAGACTTCATGCCTTTGCCTCCTTTGCCCTTGCCTGGGAACGGAACCTTACCCCATTTGCCATGGCCCTTGAAGCTGCCGTCGAACGAACCGGGCCACTTGCCGTGGGGACCGGGGAAGCTGCCGTCGAACGATCCCGGTGGGGGACCGTGGGGGCGTCGGCCGCCCTTGGGGTGACGAGGAGGGTGGCCACCCCAACTGCCATCGGGCCTCTTGCCATCCCACGAACCATCGTGAGGTTTGTGCTTCTTGGCTGCAACGTCATCGACGTTCGAACCGCTGACCTCATTGAAATCAACCGTCTTGGAGGCCCCGGCACGGAGCATTTGGTGGCCTTCGGAGCACTGGGCGATGACAGCGAGGACTGCGATGGTGGAGAAGAACTTCATGTTTTCACGTTGCTGGTGATTGTAGTGTGAATAGAAGAAGGTAGAATTGGAAATGAACTCGCTGCAGTTTGAGACGATCTTGGCGCAAAGAGGACCAGAGGATCGGAGACAGAGCTGGTCGACTTGCTGTCCGTGCGTCCGAAGCAGCTGGGGATACGGAGACCTGCTTCAAAGTCTACATGTCCGCAGTTGACTCGATACGGTTCGTCAGAACGATGTTCTCTTCAGTTTACCGATACTCTGGAGAGCAAGAGCGATCGGTGTGCTTTGATCGTTGCCTCTGGGTTCATGAACTGCAAAGTAACAGTGCAGGTTTCGACCAGATGAGATAGCTCAGGAATGCGAGCCGGGTGGAGATAGATCTCAGGATCGATCCACTGTGGACATCCTCGTTAAGCGAATCGAGTAGCCATAATAATCGAGTCACGACTAGCATTTAGTCGCGCCATCGCCGGTTATGCAGCCTTCACCATCCGTAGAGCGATGTGCCAGGCACACCATCGCACTTCAACATCACAATTGCGGTGTTCGAGCAGAAACACTCTGACTCACGGTAGTTCCTATGAACCACGTCGTACTTTTCAGACGGTGTTGTGTGAACTTCAGTTCGCTACAAGCAGATGTACAAGAGTGTCCTTCGGTCTTGCAAATGAATATTTTCTTCCATGCGGCGTGAATCACAGAGCTCACAATACTGGTCGGTCACTAGGCAACAACCAAGAATAATCAATGAATCAACTCGATTCCTGATCGCCGATCCAGCTCTTCACGGCGTAGTCTGCTCCTTTCGATGTGGTTGCACGGATCATATACCGTATAGAATCTGGCTGCGCTGGCATCGCCACCATTTGCAAACTTACGTCCAGTAGCTTGATGTCTCATGAAATGGTATCGGTTCAATACGCGGTGATAGAAATCGTTTGCTCTCACGCAAGAAAAACGAACTGCATGCGGCCAAACTACCCATCAAAGTGTCAGAACAATGCGATAAACGAAAGAACTAACACCGACCTACAAGTT
This sequence comes from Phytophthora megakarya, assembly GCA_002215365.1. NCBI lineage: Eukaryota > Oomycota > Peronosporomycetes > Peronosporales > Peronosporaceae > Phytophthora > Phytophthora megakarya. The sequence continues at coordinate 16,302 of NBNE01000739.1, read as the reverse complement.
CCAGACCAGTCTAGCAATTGTTGGAAGCAACGACCTGCGCCTTCAATCTCCTTCATGTCCGCCAGCACCAACGCAAAACTTGATTGATTCTTGACATGCAACGGAGAAAGAGTCAAAGATTCCTTCAGGATTCGACGAACTTGTTGATGGCTTTCATGCTTTCCATACGCTGTCGTTGTGAGTAAGTCAGCGTATCGACACGATATTCACTTCCGTTCTAGTAGGTATCAATGGCACCCTCTCATTGGATTCGTTGCAATACAGCTATCAACTAGCCTTACAACACCACGACACAGGAGTCGTAGAGGTATGTGTCACAACTGCTTGGCTAACTCGAATACTTCCACGTGGGGATCAACGGACACCACCTTCCTGCCCACATCCTGGTAGCCGATCGCACGGTAGAACGCGCGTGCGTCGTCCTGGGGACCACCGTTCAACAAGATGACCTTGGTAAACCCGTTGTCCCTGGCCCACGTCTCCAGCTCCGCTACAAGTCGCCGACCGATTCCGTGACGACGGAAGGCGATGGAGACGGCCATGCGCCGCAACTCTCCCACTCCATCCCCCTTGTTCTCGAGACCAACGATGCCTACCACCGTCTCTTCGTTGTTTACTTTGCCTGGTGCCGTTATGACCCAGAAATTGCCACCCGGAGCTATGTACGTGCTCAGAATTCGTGCCAAGTCCCCATCGAGACTCTCCTGAATGAATTCATCCCAGTGTTCCAGTATGTGTGCTGAATTCGTGCCAAGTCCCCATCGAGACTCTCCTGAATGAATTCATCCCAGTGTTCCAGTATGTGTGCAGGTGCGTTGTCACGATAGAATTCGCAGCCATCGATGAAGACGGCGTTCACTCCTGCTTGATCCTGAGGTGTGTACTGGCGGAGTATGAACTCAGCCTGCTTGGCGGTCGCCATTTGGGGTAGTTGACAACTGACCCGTGACGTTGGTTTTGCCTCGTTTAAGTATCATACGTACACTTCGCATGTACTTGAAAAGGTCAACGTCATTATATCCATCCGTTACGTCTACAGTACGGATATCAGGATGCGCTAGGTTATGAATGATCCGTACAGTATATTCGTACAGTACGGATATTGTCAACATCACAATTGGTTTGTTCGAACTGAAAACCTGTGACCATGGTAGTTTTTAGAAATGCTTACTTTCCGACGGTGTTGTGTGAACTTCAGTTCGCTACAAGCAGATGTACAATTATGTCTTCCGACTTGTAAAAGGACATTCTGTGGTGGCGCGATTCACAGAGCTCACAATATTGGTGACCCACGAAGTTAACGTACTAACAACCAGGAATAACCATCATCAACTGAATTCCTGGTCGTCGAGCCAGCACTAAATGTCGTTAGTTTACTCCATTTCATATTTGTTACACTAATCATATACCGTATAGAATTTAGCTGCGCATGCATCACCATTATTTTCAAACTTGCTTCTGGTAGTTTGATGTCTAGTTACGAAAAGATGTCGGCTCAATACGTGGTGATAGACATGATTTGCTCTCACGTAAGAAAAACGAACTGCATGGCCAAATTAATAGCAAAGTGTCAGAACAATGAAATAAACGCAAGAACTAACACGAAGCTTACAAGTTCCGAACAAGTGAAGGTCGCTGGGCATCTAATGCAAGCGCTTCGTCGTACATGCGTTTTGCTCGTTCCCAGTGTCTGCATTGGTGCAGGAAATGCGCATATTTCTCGTAGATAGATGCCAATGTTTCGTTGTCCTTTCGACTTCGAGTGTCAGGTCTGCTTTCATTGTCAACATTCTGCTGGGTTATCACAGAGTCTAGTAATTGTTGGAAGCAACGATCTGCTAATTCAATCTCCTTCAAATCAGCCAAGACCAATGCAAAACGTAATTGGTTCTGAACATGCAACGGAGATAGAGTCAACGCTTCCTTTAGAATTCGACGTGCTTGTTGAAGGTTTTGAATCTTTCCATTTCCTGTCGTAGTGAGCAAATCTGCATATCCACCCATGATATTCACATCTCTTCCAGCGATTTTCAGAGCTTTCTTGTAGTAAATTTCACTCTTCGTATACTGTTCACGTTGCCGCATGAGAAAGTTTGCATAGTTCGCAAGATGTTTAGCATTGATCGGGTCAGCAGCAATAGCTTGTTGAAAGTAATTATCGGCCTCATCGAACTGTTCACATTTCGTGCAAAGGAACAGCGCGTAGTTGCCAAGATTTTCTACGTGGTCATTGTCAAGTTCTAATGCTTTTATATACACGCGTTTTATTTCATCTGGATTTCGTTTGGCTTTCTCCATGAATCTAGCCTTCATTCCAAGTTTATCTGCTTGGGTCGGAACTCGTATTACCGAAGAAGATGTTCTAGAGGTTTCCGGAATTGCAATTGGCACGCGATCACGCTGAATACGAAACGAAGTAGCTGATCGTAGCGCACTTTTGTTTTCTTTAGGTAAAGATGATGGAGATGGGGCAGAAGTAGCTGAAAGGGAATGTTCAACTTGTCGAATCTTCTGCAGTAATATTTCTTCTTCCTGTCTTGCTGATTTTGAAATCCCCAATTCCATCTCTGCGGCGTGAAATTTAGCCACGGCCATAGCCTCTTTCGTTCTTTCGGCTAATTGTTTTAATGCTGCTAGGCGTTTTTCAATTAGTATCAGTACATCTTCTTGGACAAATTCCAATGGAATCTGGTTGTCTTCACTGGAAGATAACACATCCGAAGTAACTAATTCGTGACCAAAGTAATTATCTTGTAGTCGTTGACGTTCATGCTCGAGAACTTGTAGTTTTGTTGATATATCACCAAGAGAAGTCACTATTCCAGCCTCTTGCAGTGATTTTTCAACAAGTAGTTGCTGCTCTTGCCGACTAGTATGGAGCTTGGTCCGTAATTTCAATAATTCTCGCTGCATTTGTTCTCTTTTCCGACGTTCTTCGCTCCCAACGTCGTCCACTCCGTCTGGTTGACCTTCTTCTGTCTGTAGTTTCGTGAACGAAAGATGCGGCATTAAATCCTTCGGTTTACGTTGTAAATCAGGAACGACACTCGCTTTGGTGTGCACATCATCGTAAAAAATGAACTCTGCCGCAGTCGAATACACACTCGAGCTTGCCTCAGATTTGGTGCTATCAACTTCTTCTTCATAGGTCGAACCAGCTCGACCGCTTCCTGAATCCTCGCTAACATCTTCATTCGTCCATCCATTTTGCTGTTGTTTGCTAAAACAAGTGTTCACCAGTCTCTGAACCAACGCGTGACGTCGGGCTTCCCCTTTCAACCCTGGGGTCTGAGTCGAGATCTCATGCAGCTCCAAAGTACTACGCAACTCTGAAAGCGACAACTTTTCCAGCTCTTTTCTAGCTTCACCCAAATCTTTATCTCGAGTTTCGGAAAAATGTTCCACTTTACCATTCGCCATCTTCGCATGCTGCAATCTTTTCGCCAATTCATCTCGTCTAGCTTCTCCTCTCAAACTCCCTGTGGCCGTAGATATTCCAAGCTCCGTCAACGCGTCTTTCAATTGTGACAACGACAGCATTGTCATAAATGTTGATGATGAACTATTCCTCAATTCTTGAAAAACAAATAGTGAAACGATTGGAAACATGTAAGTAAATTTAATGCGTGTGAAAATAGTGAACTTATCATAGACAGATAGAGAATCGATGTGAATTGATGGCGAAGGGCATCAATACCATCGCAAATTCTTGGAATAATGGTGGAACAGTGAAAACAATCTTGACAGCATCGATTCGTCAGCAATGTAGATCACTATTGACTTACTTGGGACGAGGCTGGTTGGAACGTGGAAACATGATCATTTGCAAATTGGAATTCAACGGAGAAGATGGCGAAAACATCGGAAACGACGGGAAAGACGACGTTCAGCTCTCAGCGAAACGCAGTGTTCCGCTTTTCAGTGACTCCTGCTAAAATTTGGCTGGAACAACAGGCTACGAAGCAACAATGGTAATATATGAAGTCCTCTTGCTTACTAAGTTATATCATCTTAACTGGGGGGTTTAGGCAGTGCTCTGTGTCGTCTGTGAGCGACTTCGCACTCAAGGGTGCTGGCATTCCTCACGCGATCGTCATGGATTATCTTGCAGTAAGTGAATTATCAAACGCATCCCTTGTATTGTGGCTAACAGATAATTTTATAGATGAGTCTTAGTCGTTCGAATCCGAGTCGCGACACCGATTATGAAGTGGATCTAATTCCTATGAGTGAGGGACGTATGCGTCTCGACTTTTTGTTGAAATTTTCAATTGCTGACGTCATGTGGAAGCCCGAATATCAGTTTGTGCTCCAACCGATTGAAGTCACGGAGACGCAAATGCTCATGGCAAAACTGCAAGATGCCAACGACAGTTTGGATCGCCTTCACTCAATTGTACCAGCCTGGGTGGTGCAAAATAATTCTCCAATAGTTCCTCGGAACGAAGCAGCGATGCAGATCGTGGCTTTAAAGGGGACTCAGTCGTGGTTATATCTGTGCAGTCTGGCCAAGCGTGTGTTGGAGAACTCAGAAACTCAGTTTGAAACTGTAGTGGAGTGGAGTTCAGTCGCAGCTCACACGTCTTCGGCTGTTGTTTCCAAGTACTGGACGCTAATGTGGGAAACTGCGATGCATGCTACCGGTACTGTTCGCCAGCTTGTGTTGGACCAATACGCGCAAAAGAAGTAAGGGATCAGAGTATGCCGGTGCATTTAACACCTTTCGTCACTTGCCTTTGTGATGAATCATTTGAGTTCAAATACATTTACATTCATTTCATTATTCTGAGCGACTCGACAAATTATCAATCTTTGATGTCTTCAACGATATAAATTGCGAGATTCACCACCCAGGATTGAAATAGTTCTGCTAGAAATGTTTGTGCATTAAGAAATTCCTCGGATTTTCCTTTGGACCAGTCCCAGATTGTGGTGACGATTTACTATCGTCATTCTGCATTACTGAAATTGAGGGAAGGATGACACTTTTCACCTTTTTATCTCATCCCGACGCTCGTTTCTTCGGCCACGTTGTCGATAAGACAAGCGACTTTGATATCGAGCTGTTTGATATAACAAACGGGAAGGCATGGTACGTAACGAGCGGTCAAATTCGTAAACGAACACAATGTTCACTTATTTTGAATGCAGGGCCTGCAGTGTGACGTCGGAAACAGTGAATTTGTACGCTGATGCGTCAACTGAAATTCCACTGGACAAGGTTAAAGCTTTCACGAAGGTATTATCACTTTCACCTCTTTTAGGCATCAAGGCTTATGAACGTATTGCTTAGATTGGATTTAAATATCTCGGATCTGGACGTGAATCTGAAGATGTGACTTTGGATATGGTTGCGAAGTCGGATGATCACGTTGTTTTGCAGCTTCGTCTCCACGTTGGAATGGAAGATTTCTACTGGAACCCCACGCTGGCATTTCTCTTGGAAAAAGTTGATGGAGAACAACGTGAAAAGCTCGAGTTTCAAGCAAATATTGCTATGATTACCTCTGAAGTCAACCAGATTGCAAAACGCGATGCATCTAGCACTGGAAATCACTATTCGAGCAAGCTATGCAACATAATTCTTTTATTTTGCACATGTTTGGTTGCCTCTGGTTATCTACAGTCTCGTGGTATTGCTGTCGCTAGCATGAAGCCGGTGGCAACGGGGTGTTGTGACGGTATTATCCATTGGAAACCAAATAACAACTTTAACGAGAAAATCTTCTTGGTGAACCCGTCGGGAGTCCAAGTAATGGAGTCAGGATTGCTTCATGTGTCGATAATGTTGCGCCACCGAAACTGTCGATCGGATATTGCATTCAAGGTTTATCATGGCATATTTGAGATTGCTAGAGTGTATGATGACGCTTGTGGCTGGTTCTCGAACGGTATTTCAAAGACTTACGTCCATACAATTCCAGTCGAAGCTAACGACACACTCAGTGTCAAGTATGTTGGCGGTGGAAAGCTGTTCATGGACGACAGTTTCATGGACGTGCTCCTGCTTCCTCCAAACACTCACTAAGAAGGGTTAGCAAAAAAATTTTGCATGTTGTCCCCGTTTCAAGCCGGAAACTTGAACGTGACTTTTACGGAATACGTTTGCGCTACTCATTAGTTCTCTGCTTCGTTTGCTATAAGAGAATGTTATATGTGCTGGAAGTGCATGTAGCACTTTCGAAAATTTTAAAAGCGTCGCGTGAATCAGTTGTGCTTTGCTAGAGGTCAGAAGTTTTCTTGTGGAGCAAAGTAATACAGAGCAGAGGTCGTAAACTCCAAGAAGCGGTTATCCGTATCCATCCGTTGGTAAAAACTCAGACATTTCGGATACCCGTTCGGCTATCCGAGGTTAACCGTATCGAAGACAAAATTACAAATCGGTACCATGGTTATGCGTGGATAGGGATAAATTTTATCCTTACGGATGCACCAAGTTTCGAATATTGGCCCATCTATACCGTCAAGAATCGACTTTGAGAGGGATTCTCGAAATTAGTAGATATACTAATACTAAGTGTTCCTACTGTACTAACGTTATTACATTTGTCCAAGTTGCTGTATAACGATAATGTAGTACAAATTTCGCAAAAGGCTCAGTCCCTGCACAGTTCATCACGTTCAAGTTGGGGTCGAGATTCTGGAGTTCATCACGTTCAAGTTGGGGTCGAGGTTCTGGACGCTCGACTGGGTGTACACCTCGTTTTCGGAGTGAACGAGCCCGAAGGTGCGCACCATTGCCATCATGTAACCCTTCAACTCAAAGGGGCACGAACAAGCGGTTCATAGTACTCAAGGGAATTGCTGAGTATCTTGTTGGAAGAGAAAGAGATTGTCGATGTACATCTTCAACAATTTCAACAATTTCGGCAAGTTTTTCATCAAGGGGATGCCGTACAAACTCAGTTTTCTGATATCGTGGTCAGTCCGGGTAAGACCGATTTTCACGATCTATTATAGTAGTTATTAGATGCACTATTCAGCATTATGATACGTTTTGCGTGCGAATACATGTACATGTAGAGTATTTTATGATTCTTCCAGGCGCTATAGTTGGTGAAACCGAAGCTCGTTCCGTGATTCCGTGGTAGGGTAAATCCCAAAATGCTGGTGGTAGAAGAATAATACATGTACCGAATTTTTTGGTGGGAACGTTGTCGTCACTACGTTTAGACGGAGGTACGTGTTTGGACATACATGTACTGCACATACAATGTAGACTACAGTCTGTAGTGTACACATTTTTGATGATGCAGGAAGTTCCTGCCTAAACACATGCTGCACTGTATGCATATATGTACATGTACATAATTCTCTCTCGTCCCGAGCCAACAGAGATTTGTTCTTCTAACCGGGTATTCTTACAATCCTGTGCCAAAAGATCGGTACAATAGCTTCCGCTATTAATAATTGCCACCATTAGTGGTTGAAATCAATCTTAATTTGTTCTTATAACAAGGTATTCCTACAAAACAGGTGCCAAATCCTGCGTAGGCACAACAACTGTCCAACTCAACTCGGACACAAAAATTACGATAGGGTTTACTGTACACTGTAGCTTGTGTGATACTAAACGTTAACATTGACAAGGGCGGGATGGACTCCCCATCGCTATACATCTCTTTCTCCGTTGTGTAATCTTTGTTGTCGTCCATTGCTGACTTCTTGAATGACTTTTCCACTCTTCGATTTTCTGGAGTTTCGAGAAGACTACTTCGAGTACCATGAATTTCCGCTACGTGGTATTGACCGCTATCATCTTGGTTTCAAGGATATATGCCACGTCGATCAACCATCCAAAGTTTGGAAGTCAAACGGTTGCTGTACCTTTAGCACGATCGTTAAGGGTTAACGCACTGTGGAGTGATGAAGCTGAAGAAGAAAGAGGAGCGATTTCAACCGCAACGGAGAAGTTTAAATCGCTCTTCACCGCGTCGGAAGTATCGTCAAATACCCTGGCGAGGTGGAAGAAGGAGAAAAAATCTCCAGCAGACGCCCTTGCCCGGTTGAAACTTAGCAACGCAGACGCCAATCTCTTCCAGAAACCTCAATTCAAGACTTGGCTCGAGTACATGAGCACCATTGGTAAACATACCTCGCTATCCATTCTTTTGACGTTAAAGAAACATTACAGCGACGAAGCTATAGCGAAGATGATTATTGCAGCAAAACAAGACCCTAGTACTAAAAGACTGGCTACAAATTTGCAAGACGAGCAGATCCGAGTCTGGTTGAACCAGGAAAAACCTGCGGGAGACATTTTTACCTTGCTCCAGCTGAACAAAGTGGATGATAACCTGTTGAGCAATGCAGAGTTCGCTGTATGGATCAATTATCTCGATGACTTAAAGCTCCCCACCAAGGACTGGACTATCTGGTCGACCATATCGGCACATTACACAGATGATGCTCTGGCGCCGATGCTAATTGCAGCGAAAAATAATCCAGAAACGAAAACGATGGCTACCAAGTTGCAAGCTGAACAAGTTGCAAGTTGGCTGAGCAAGGACAAATCTGCTGATGACGTTTTCACTCTGCTTCAGCTGAATAAAGCTACTGGAAATCAACTGGATGCTCGTGAGTTTATGTTGTGGAGTAAATACCTTGACGATCTGAAAATCCCAAACAAAGAGACAACGATGTTGTCAACCATGTCGGCTCATTACGGGGACGATGTTGTGTCAGAGATGCTAATTGCTGCGAAAAAGACCACGAGCACTGCAAGTATTGCTAGAAAGTTGCAAACTGAACAGCTCCGGCTATGGTTGAAGCAGAAAAAATCAGCTGATGATGTCTTCACGATGCTCCAGCTGAACAAGGCTGATGATGCGCTTTTTGACATCCCGGAGTTCACTTTATGGAGTAAGTATCTCGACGATCTGGATGTGAAATTCCCGCGTAAGGAAATGACTATGGTATCAACGTTGGCGACCCATTACTCAGACGAAGCAATGATTAACTTGATCAATTCGGCGAAAAATACACCAGGAATGAAGAGCCTAGCAACGCGTTTGGAGGCTGAGCAGATGCATAAATGGCTGAAAGCCGAAACATCCCCAGTCGACGTCTTCAAGCTTTACCAGCTTGACAGAGCTGGTAATGGCTTGCTTACTAGTCCTCAATTGGATACCTGGATCACATACATGAACAAATTCAATATCGAATTCAAGTCGAAGAAAACGACGATACTTGGGACATTCACACAAGTCTACGGTGACAACGTCGTGGCCCAAATAATTATCGCAGCAAAGGGTGTTGAAAAAACAAAAGAACTAGCCACTGCCTTCCAGAAAACGCAGATCAAGAGGTGGTTGAAGAAGCGAACACCGGTCAGTGATGTTTTTAAGTGGTTGGGTGTAAAGGGCACAAAATCCGATCATCCTGAGAGGCTTGTTTGGAAAAAATATCGGGCAGCTTTTCTAGGCATCGATAATACAGCGTAGACAGTCAATTGGCTTAGTTATTAGGATTCTGCAAAGTGACTCAATACAACCCAGCTTCATTACAACAGCAAAAACGTATCAACACATACCGTTGCGTTGGTCAAGAAGAACAAAATAGCTCGGTGGATACCACTTTACTTCGTGATCGTCGATTCACTGCTGATCGAGGTGCTGGTGGACTGCGAAACGTCTTCGTTGATGCACATGTCAGTCTAGGGTGATCGAAGGTTCAACATTGGCGTTGTAGCTGGCATTTCTTAAATCGTTCCCATTCCTAAACTTGATCCAGATATTAAGTGTGGTAATCACCCTTTTCTTATTGACCATCATGAAGCATGATGACAATTTGGTCAGGTCATGTCGTGCATTTTCGACACAGGTAGGTACAATGTTCACCGTTTTGCTGTGTTCCTTGATGGTATTTGGGAACAAACCCTTATAATCAAAAGATTTTACTAGTACAGATATTAATTACTCAACCTTTCCTGCCGATTTTATTTGATATTATCTTTTACATTCTGAAAATTGGACGGAAGGATGACACTGTTCAACTTTTTATCCCATCCCGCTGTGATATTCAACAATTTGGTATAACAATCCGGCAAGCATGGTACATAACGAGTCGTCAAATTCGTAAACGAACACAATGTTCAAGATATATTACATGCAGGAGTTGAGGTGTGGCGTAGGAAACAGTGCATTTGTACGATGATGCGTCAACTGAAATTCCACTGGGCAAGGTTAAGGCTTTCACGAAGGCATGATCACTTTCATCTCTTTTAGAAATCAAGGCTCATGAACGTACTGCAGAGATTGAATTTAAAAAATATCTCGGATCTGGACGTGAATCTGAAGATGTCGATCTTGATATGGGCTGTGAAGGCGGGTGAACACGTTGTCCTGCATTTCGCAAGATTTCTGCTGAAAGTCCCTAATGATATTTTATAGAAGAAAACTCATGCAGAATCGACAGGGAAAATTAGAGTTTGAAGCGAGTAGTGCTATCATAGCACTGCTATGATAACCTGTAATTTCTCACTAGATCGCAAAACGCGATGCAACTGTCGCTCAAAATCTTCTTTCGAGCGTGCTACGCAAAAAATAATTTATTTTGCACACTTATGGCTGCCTCTGCTTGTCTACAGTGTCGTGGAATTGCTTCGTCAGCTTGAAGCGGTATTGAAACGGTATTTTTTTGTATTTGTTTATGAGACTTGGTTTTCAGTGACGTACATTGTTGTCATTTCACCAACTCGAGTGAAACACCGTAAACGGCTTTGATTCCCATGCTTTTAATGTATACAATTGCTTACAGTCTGATAAGAAACAAACGTGATTAAGCCTTCAACAACAACTGCTTCGCGGGCGCAGGTGCAAAGATCTTGCCCGGTATGGTCGCTTTCCATACAATCTTCGTTTTCTATAAAATTCCATGTGTCGATACTATTGACGCGATCATAGTATTGATGTCCATTTCTCATTTGTGAGGAGAAAGGATCACACGCGTTCCGACTGAAAGGCATGACTGACAACGAGGAGAACCGAGACCATACTCTGATGGTGGGTGCGACTACGGGAGCCGCAGTAGGGACCGTAGCTGCTGCTGCTACTGTCCCAATTATCCAAGCTGTTGGGTTTACGGCGTCTGGGATCGCCGCAAATTCGGCTGCTGCCGCTATGATGTCGAGTGCTGCGCTCGCTGGAGGGGGTGGAGTTGCCAGTGGGAGTGCTATTGCCGTGTGTCAAAGTATTGGAGCCCTTGGCGCAGCGCCGCTGGCAATGACAGCTGCAACCGTTGCGATTCCGGCGTCGATCGGGTTCGGCATTGCTGCATTCGTGAAGACTTACCGGAATGGACAACACGAATCACTCGATGCTCAGAAATCTCACCAAAAACTCGACGATCAATGCTGGATTATCGCGACTGAAGAAGGGTGGGGAAACGTTCGAGTTTGTCGTTATAGTAGCGAACAAACTGCCCGAAAGGCGTTCAACAGCATGTGGTGCAGTCGCGTGCTCTACAATGCGAATGGTGACGAAATTCAATCGGCCGGGTTGAATGGTTGGGCGATTCAAACGATTCGTCTCGTGATGAAAGAGAAGTACTTCAGTGGTTAATGGTCCAATGGCGTGACACGGTGGGTTATGCAGGTACTTCTAATGTGTGAGGTTGTTCACTAATACTTACTTAAAAGTGTGTGAATGGAATACTACTGTACCCATTTGAGTTCGCTGTTCGTTTTCTCGCCATGACTCACGTCAACACTGGAGGTGGATATCCGTAGTAAAGCATCACCAACCAGCCGGTATTTTGGAACACACCATTGTATCGTCGATTTAATAGGCTGACGTTGCTAGTCATCGATCTCAAGTGTGGGGTTGAAGACTCAATTCTGCGTTCTCTTTCAGTTCAACTGTACGCCTCGTACAGACCTCACTGTCGTTTATTAGAAGTCAACTCTTGATTACCGGTAATTCAAAGCTTTGGCTGAAGCAACCGTCGATCATGCAAGAGTTACGCAAAAACGCATGGTAGACTGTATGCAGATATTTCTATTTGGAAGAATGTGAATACCACGATTAGTTCCATCGTACCAGTAGTTCTTATGAATCAGGAGGCATTCTCCTGATTCAAAGACAATCCCAGCTAATGTCTAATAATAATACAACAAACAATAATACATGTATATCCTGATGAAGTAGCATGTTGCAGCGACAATTGCATTGAACGCTGTGGATCATTCAATTGAGTTAATACTAGATGGTGTCTGACTTTCTCTCAGCGTTTGCAATGAATCTGGGATGGTCTCACAATCTTTTGATATTGGTATCAGATAGGTGATATTCGTTTTGGTCCACTAACTCTTGAATGACTTCCTTCTTATCATTCTCCGATTTCCTCAAGTTTGGAGAAGACTGCTTTGATTGCGATGAAACTCCGCCCTGTGGTGTTGACTACTGTCATCTTGGTTTCAAATGTCCATGCCACGTCGATCAACAACTCGAAGTCTGCTAGTCAAACTGCTGTTGTACCTTTGGTGCGGTCGCTAAGGATTAACGAGCCGTGGAATGATGGAAATGAAGAAAGAGGGGGTCTTTCAACTGCATCAGAGAAGTTTAAATCAGTTTTCACTGCGTCGGAATTGTCGGATGATATACTGGCGGGTTGGGCAAAGAACAAAAAGTCTCCTGCAGATGCTCTCACCCGGTTGAAACTTAGCAACGCAGGAACCAATGTCTTCCAGAAACCCGAATTCGAAACGTGGCTCGCTTATATGGTTAAGCTGGACAAATACAATCCAGACTCCATTCTTTCGGCATTAAAGGAACATTATAAGGACGATGTTTTAGCGAAAATGATTATTGCAGCCAAGCAAGCCCCCGAAACTAAAACGATGGCTACCGGTTTACAAAACGAGCAGATCCGACTTTGGCAAGCTGATAAAAAATCTGCGGATGACGTTTTTAACTTGCTCCAGCTGAACAAAGTTGATGATAATCTGTTGGCCAATTCGGAGTTCGCTGTGTGGATCAATTATCTCGACGGCCTGAAGCTTCCCACTAAGGACTGGATTATCTGGTCGACCATATCATCACATTACACAGACGATGTTCTATCTCGGATGCTAATTGCAGCGAAAGATGGCCCAGATACGAAAATAATGGCTACCAAGTTGCAAGCTGACCAAGTCGCAAATTGGCTGAGCCAACATCTCCCAGCAGACGACGTCTTCACTCTGCTTCAGCTTAACAAAGCCACCGGAAATCAACTGGATATTCGTGAGTTTATGTTGTGGAGCAAGTATCTCGATGATCTAGAGATTCCGAATAAGGAAGCAACCATGGTGTCAACCATGTCGGCTCATTACAAGGACGATGTTGTCTCACAAATGCTGATTGCAGCGAAAAAGACCGCGAACACTGAAAACATTGCTACCAAATTACAAGCTGAGCAACTTCGGGTTTGGTTGAGCAAGAAAAAATCTGCTGATGACGTCTTCAAGTTACTCCAGCTGAACAAGGCTGATGATACGCTTTTTGACAGTTCGGAATTCACTTTGTGGAGCAAGTACCTTGATGATCTGGATGTGAAGTTCCCGAGTAAGGAATTGACTATGGTATCGACCATATCCACCTATTACTCGGACGAAACAGCGGCTAAACTGGTTATTTATGGGAAAAATAAGGCAGGACTGGAGAATTTGGCAACGAGTTTGGAGTCAACGCAGACTAATAAATGGTTGGAAGGAGGAATATCCCCAGAAAATGTCTTTAGATTTTACCAGCTCGACAAAGCAGGTGATAGCTTGCTTGCTAGCCCACAATTGAACACCTGGGTCACTTACATGAACAAATTCAACTCTGAGAATCCGTCAGTGAAGAAAACGACGGTGTTCGGGACATTCACACAAATCTATGGTGACGAACGCTTGGCAAAAATTCTAATCGCGGCTGAGGGTGTCGAGAAGACAAAGAAACTAGCGACTGATTTCCAGATGGCCCAGATCAAATACTGGTTGAGGAACAACCAATCCCCCGAGAATGTCTTTAGGTTTTACCAGCTCGACAAAGCAGGTGATAACTTGCTTGATAGCCCACAATTGAACACTTGGGTCACCTACATGAACAAATTCAACTCTGAGAATCCGTCAGTGAAGAAAACGACGATGCTCGGGACATTCACACAAGTCTACGGCAACGAACGCTTGGCAGAAATACTAATCGCAGCAAAGGGTGTTGAGAAAACAAAGAAACTAGCGACAGATTTCCAGACGGCGCAGATCAACTACTGGTTAAGAAGCAATCAGAAACCCGGGAATGTTCAACTTTGGCTTGGAATGACAAAATCAAATCCCAGTGAAGTCGAGAGTTTGGTTTTTCAAGATTACCTGAAGAGGTCGATAACTAAGGGGTTGGCCCTTAAAAAGTCTCAGACTTAAGTCATTAAGCAACAAGTACACTTGGACTAGCTCAATGCCAACGATACATTCGACAGATTTGGTTTATTTAGCATGTTATCGTTAACCTTTGTGGGATTGTCTTTTCATAAAACGAAACAGAAGTCGACCTCATTGCTAGTTGGTTATGGTCCGATTATTTTCTGATGGAAAGGTAAAGTCAGAGTATACGTCGCACAAAAGTAAAAGTAATTTTGGTTGAAATATCTGCGTTGTAGAACCGTACATTAATGCAGTGGATATGGGTCTCGAGCGCGAATCCAAGCAGCGGTGCTGTTGCAGCACTGTCCAATCTAAAAATTTGTGGACGCTATCTATTATTTCAAATTTCCTGCATTTGAAATCCAGGGTTTGCAGGCTCCTCACACTACGAAACTGATGATGTTTCTGTGTTTCTGTTTAAAATCAAGTCGTGTTTCGACCGAAAACAGCTCTGACGTACGAGTAGAGCTTTTGACGTTTGACGTTAAGTGTGTAACTACGAAATAACGTTATTGTAACATTTACCGGCTGATACCATTCGATAGCGACAAAACGACTGTGATTGGTTAAATATACCGAAATATGTTCTATTGGTCAAAACGAATTCACAGATCAGTTTTAGCGCGATATGCGTGAGGGTCGGCGCTAATAACAGGGTTCCAAGGCTGTGTGGTGTCTGCGCTTCAAGAGGAAACGCTAGATAATTGGGACAGACTGGGAGAGTTGGTAACCACACGAACATCACTGCCAAGTGCAATCATGTTACTGGTGTATGCTGCAAAGAAGATATTGTAGTTGTTTCGCGACTACAGTTCAAGCTGTGGTGGAGAATCGAATGAGTTCTTTGGATCATTTGGTGCGTGGGTTTGGTTTTGTTATAACGGCCTGACATGACGAATATGCCTTTGCTTGACCAGGGACCATTAAAATGCGACGTGGGTATGCAAATCAATTGACTGCAGTTCGGGCACGATGCTAATGGTTTCGAAGAATGTGTTTGGATGTCGAAAGTGTCAGCAAGCTTGATGTTGACAACTCCCTGCAGTTGGACAACACGTTCGTCATATCGTACACGCTTTGGCTTCACAATTGTACTTTGGAGCTGTCGTACGATGTCATGCGGTCACGTGACATCCTCACAGTTATATCTGTACTCACATGGTGTTCATTGTTAGGTACGTTAATATAACACTTTGTGGTGCCTGTGCATTACTTGTGGGAATTCCCCATCTTGATCAGGTTGTTTTTAATGTAGATTATATTGTTTTCAAGTGCATGGATATGTCTTGTGTGGCTGTTAGCTGATATTTGGTTTCGAAGACAGAGTTTGGTGAACACAAGATTCTTACTATTATGAACATATCTTTGCGTTAGCGAGCACCAGAAGACGATTTCGATCAACAACCGATTGCTTCGTGATAGCTGTTATTTTGTAGGACAAGGATAAGTAGTGTGTGAAAAATTTGGCCATTGCGAAACATGAGAAAAGCTTTTATCTGATATTACCGTGTGGAGTGACCATCCTACGCCATTTAGCTGTAGTTTTGCAAGCATGATTTTAAATGCAAACGGAGATGATCGAAGTTCAAACAGCATATCCATTTCGCACTAAACGATCATATAAACGACTGTGATCATGTTTGTACTAGCTATTTCTCGTTTTCAGTGTCGTTGTCACTTGAATCACTTGGAATATTGTCGTCTAGCTCGGCGTAGTTTTCACCAACAAACATAACATCACGTATACCATCCAGAGCTAACGAATAACGTTTTGTTGTTACAACATTCCCGCTTTTCGAAAAAGCACGTTCGGATGGAACGGAAGTGGCGATGCAGCCTAGCCATCTCCGTGCTAGTGCTGCTATGATCGAACAACCTTTTTGATTGGCTTTCCACCACGTTAACGCATTTGTAGTCAC
>NBNE01000738.1:0-17814 GCA_002215365.1 Phytophthora megakarya | reverse complement strand
GGCAGATCAATACCATGCTCTTCAAGTACCGAAGATAAGTTAGATGTGAATACCTCCCCGTGTGTGTTGAGGAGTCGACGTCGAGCAAGCATTGTTTTCTCCCAACGAAGCTGCTGACGTTTTACAAATGCACCAAGCGTTGATGTATCCTTATCTCTGTTAGCTGAGGTCGGACCACTACCGGCGTCTGCAAGTTTTACACCGATCAAACGTGAGAGCTCTTCGCAGTGATTCTGCTCGAAATTAAACTGGCACGAGGGCCTCTCCCTGTCGTGAACTTCCAGTGAAGTCGAGTGTAAGGGCATATCCCAGTCACACCGACCTGCAGTACTATCCCATGCCGGTAATCTCTGGACATGGCGCGGTGGATCCGGCGTCCATGACAGGCCTTCCCGATCGTGGTGTACTGAAGTAGGGTACATTTGAGCAATACCACAGCTGCTCCGATTGTGAAAGCTATAGGAGGAGGGTACAGACTGTGCCTGATCAATGTAGTTTGGTGAGAGGGACGTTTTCGCTCTCGTTGAGTCAGGTTTCGTTGAAGGGCTGTGTTTAAGTGAAGCGTTATGTCCAACACACGCTTCACGACACCTTCACTTCATGTCGCTCGATAGACCTCCGTAATGCTTTTCGATAAACTCTCGCACTATATCCGGCAGGGTAGCCGGCTTAAAGTGGCACAGATCATCAATAATACATTTTCCATTCTTGCCCCTGCATCCTTGTGCTGAGAGATGCCTCAAACAGATTTGCTTACCGTCTTGTTTTGGTAACAGCTTACGAATGCCGTTCGGAATGCGAGCACTTCGCTTGCTGTGTCCTTGCTGTCCGTCCTTGGTGACGGTAATTGAAGGGGCCTTCGAAGCCGCAGCGGATGCCTTTATCGCCGCAGCGATGTCTTGACGTAAGATCAACTGACTGACCCTGACGAAAGATTCATGTGATGCATGGAAATGGTTTTTGATCGCGGTGGCATCAGGCCAATTTTGCTCAGACACAAAGACACGAAACAATTCCAATCTGTCATCCACCCAAGCAATAATCTCTGCTAGTGCAGATTCTGAAAGCGGTAAATCACTCACGCGAAGCTCTCCTAGAAACGTGGCTGCGGCGTCAAATGCTTCTAGTACCATCGGCTGGTATAGTTGTCGGGCGATGTTGCTCATTACATCAAGTGCACCCATCAGCTCAGCGAAAACCAGCACTGGGGTCGGCGATGGTAGAGCATTCTTCCGGGAAAAATTGCTCATATCGAACCGCCGAACACTATTCCGCTTCTCAGCTTCAGTAATTCGAACGAAATGCGCCACGGATAGTCCTCGAGTACCAAAATCCCAACCGTAAAGAGCGCGTAGTACAGCAGGGTGTGGAAAAAAACCAAATTTTCGCCAGTGGATCTGAACAAACTCAACGAATTGTTGAGGTGACATTGATGCGTACTTACCGTTGACAAAGGCCAAATGAATTGATGACTGGGTTCCAGTGGGCTGAAACTGACTTGTATCTGCTACTGCCTGCGGTGCTACGTGGTCTGGTCGCTCCGATCGTCGTAGCGCGATGAGTTGCTCCATATTATCATTGAAATGCGCTTCCGTGCTGATTCTGGGAGGCTGCACCGGAATGGAAATAACTGGATTTGCCTTCGGTAATGCCTCGGTTTCAATTCTTCTCTTCTTGTGTGCAGATTTTGTGCTGGGTTGCTGCTGCTGAGCTTGAGGTAATCCATCATCGTCCTCTGACTCACTCAGTCCATCACTCAAGACAAGATCAGTTGATGAATCGGTGGCCAGACGCTCGTTAGGAGATAGCAGAGGTTGAAGATCGGCTGATTCATCGAAGATACTCTCTCCCAATGTCAACCCTGGGGGTGTCGGCCGACCGCCCTCTTTGTAAAAGACATAATCAAGAACATGGCGTGTCGTGACATGGCTTACCTCAAAGCTAGTGATGTCGAGTAACGGTATCAATTGTGTTTCATCAAACCGCCCTTTCCCTGTCATCCCAAGAAGTACGGTGGGGTCGCGCACTGCAGGTCTGTCAACTCCATTAAACATAGTGTACACATCTTCGTGCTTTTGACGCAACTCTTGTGGCATGATTAAACTTACACTTTTTCCACGACAAGGGTGTAAGGCATAGATCTCCACTGCCACATCCAAAGTATCAATTGGGTTGTACTCAATGGATATCACGCCGTTGCCAAAGTTGACATCAAAGTCTCCGCGTTGTTTACTGTCTGTCCACTTGTAACCTACCACAAGACCGTAATCCCAGATACGGACACCTTCTGGGGGCACCCTGGACGTACAAATAGCACTCCCAACAAATGTCCCGACACCATCCATAGCCTCTGCTCGCGTGACAGACCTTGCGGCGATGTCATTCTGCAGGAGTTCGGCTGTCTGGTTTGTTTCGTTTGTCCATCGACCACTACGGACAAGCCGGATTTTCACTTTGCCTGTCTGAATTCACACCTCCCTCAGCCTTTCCGTAACTGAAGCCCACCATCGAAAAGACCCCTGGGCGAAGATAATAATAGAGGTTGCGCATGATCACCAAGGTGTTGGATTAAAGTCCGAGAAAGGGATTCTTTGAGGTTTTAGCTGCAGAGGGGAGAATCGAGAATGAGCAGAGCCTACTGCAATCGGTTCGATCTCCGGCTCAATCTATGTATAGTATCCTAACGACATCGGGAAACTCTGCCTTCCTCAGCAACTGCACCTTGTCCAGCATGTTACCGTTGCTCCGGCAACCTCCAATATCCGCTCACCACAGTAGGTTCCCAAATACAACATGGTTTTCCCATTGACTCTCTGGTTATGAGATCTACACTGTAAAGTACATTCATTCCAAAAATGAGGAATATATGGGTTCGGAACAAAAATACGTAATGAAAACGTCGAGAACAAGATGCTGATGGAGACCACCAAAACTGATGTTTGTTGCTAAAAAAACTATTTGGAGCTGGTGCCGGGTCTCGTTGAACAACGGGATGTGGATGTTTATATCACGGATAAAGGTGAAAACCTTGAAATTGTTGAGTTCCTCGCAGACCATATCGGTGTTAATGTCACCGGCAGACAACTTTGACGCTGGCAAAAAGTTAGCGGACATGTTAGTGTCGTACATTATCCACTGAGTCGCGTGCAGATTCCACTACTTCAAATGAGCGCAGATCGAATTTACAGATGATGGTTACCTCACCTCTAAAGGTAACTTGGATGTCGAGAAATGCGCCATAGATTTGAATGCTTTCGAAATAACGGATGTAGCGATAATGGGGACTATCAGATAGGGCATATTGATACCGTTTGACATCTAGTTAATGGCAATGCGTGCACTTTTCACTATGGGCGCACTATGGGTGGCAAGATCCTAATTTCGTTCATGGTGGTGGCATGCACTTTCCACCTGGTTCTACTGCTCCCGTCGGCTTCATCGTCCTTAGAAGCAAAGAAGAATTCTCGCTTGCCAGATACGCGTTACTTCTTGCTGGTCGTGACTATGTTTGATGTACTTGCTCTTCACTTTCTTTTCCTCGTCAAGAATGAAGGGAATTGGAAAGAGATCAGAAACTCCATTTCAATGTTTGGTATTGTGAACGCACAGATTGTATTCATTCCGCTGCTTTTCCTGTTGTCCTGTGCCTTCGACCGCGGTCTGGCACCTGCTCTCAATGTCACGAGTTGTTCAGCTACTTGTGAACGGAAAATGGGTACAAGGACCTGGTGAATGTTGTAAAAGCGGGCGACAGGAATTCATACAACATGCACACAGTAAGTTGAAATGGCTTTAGCTTCAACGGTACAAGTAGCAGTAGAAACTATAAGGAAAGCTCAGAACAGACTAAGAATAGTGGATGAGCGACTAAGCTCATTCCAGAATCAGAAGGAAGAAAAAGAGTAGTTCCCTGGCCAAGCAACATACTCCTCATCTCGGTGACCTTGAGAACAAATATCAAGCACATTTCAACTACAAATTGTAGAGTGCGTTCAAGACGTGATCTCGGGCATCTCAACAGGTACTAAAAAAATTTCTCTGCTAAAGTGCTACCAAATCCACTCTTCCAACTCACCACCACTGAGTTGGACAAGTGGACATAGAGGAGCTTGAGATTCACTGCAAAGCCGTAATACAGTCCGCAGGATGTTACGAAGTGACACCGCGCATGTGTGGCAACACTTGGACGGAAATCGTCACAGTGCCGAAAAGGACAAAATTGACCGTCTGGGATCGAGATTAGATGAGACCCACGATGATGTTCGTGCTTTTAGCTGCAATATCAACAGTAGTATCAGCAATTTGAATTCCTCGATCAACACAGATATCTCCTCGCTGGCTCAGATTGTCCGGCTTGGTGCAATGTGTAAGTAATCTTGCGGAAGGACTTAGACGAGCACAACAACATGCTGAGGATGCACAAAGGCAATCTAGGGCAAGTAATGCCCAGCACAGACCACCACCAGCCGAAGCCTCTCTCGGTGCACACTTCACAACGAATGCATTTTCAGAGATGCAAGGTCAAGCGGTTCGTGGCTCGAGCGCTGTTGGAGCTAATTCGCCAGCAGGCAATAACGTTATCTCATCGAGGGGACTCAATATGAGGAAAATAAATACAAACCCTCCGACGTTTGTTGGTGATATTGATGGAATCAAGTTGAACAGCATATTCTTTCAATTTGAATCGTATTTTCGCCAGAAAGGATACGGTTTAATTCATCATGATGACGAATTGGTTTTGGGAATTGAACCAATGTGTCCAAAATGGGGATTTATGACACTGCGAGCAGCTTAAAATAGTTTTTCGGGAAGGAGAGGCAACAATCACACTCTAGCTCCGTCGCATAAAGTGTAATCACTGTAGTACTAGAGTTAGATTAGGCTCGAGGTCGCTGGAGAAGCTCATTCCTCATTCGGCGCCTGAGCAGCAAACGATTTAAAATCTTCGCTAGCCGCACCCGGTTGCTGTCCCAACACCTTTCTAGAATGTCGCCGCCTCTGACGTTCCGCTCGTACCTACTGTTAACACCTGACATCATATGGTTCGGTTGGGACCAACCTATTTACTTCAAGGTGGTGCAACTGGGACCCCGTGTCGTCCAAGCACAAGGTCTTCATGAGACGAGGGAGATGAAGCGTCTAGAATCTGCCACTTGCACGGTAACTGCGAAGGAAGTGAGGTCGAACACTACTGGCCCTCTTCTACGTCAAGCGGTAATGATCGAACACGAGAACGCGTTTCACTATGGCCAGATATTGGAGACCATGGGACACGAGCTGACAGTCCAACTTCTCGACGGATCCGTTGTAACGATATCAGACACAGTTACCCAGGTCGCATCCATCGTGGCGTTACTACTTCAAGCACTCTCGTTAAAACAAAAGATTAGACGATCGTCGAGATGGTCGAAACTCACCACACCATTCTCAATCGCATATGAGGCATCGGTAATGCGGAAGGATCGAACGATATCTCGGTCATTCTCGCCAACCTCATTGCAGTTGCATCGTACCCGAACTCGGTCGGAAATGTCTCCTGGATTGACCCTAAGTTTGGTGATCCAACAATATTTCCACTACAACACGCTCTGGATTATGCATTCTTTGTTGACGGGCGTGTGGAGCCGATTTCCGCATCCGTCGGGACATCCTTCTCTAGACCACCGCACCAAGGCGTCCAAAGCTCCGAGGACACCAATGGACAACACCGCGGTACGACACATCACGACAGGTCCGCACTAGTTGATCCAGATCTGGATGATGATGATGCGTCTATCCGTGCAGAGCCATTTATCAGCTCACAGCAGAATACGATGTTTTCACGTATGCGCAGTGCTCAGAATGTCGTGACTGTACGACCAAACACTAGGGACAGAGTCGAACCACAGCTTTCTGAAGAGGCCACACAGGATCCAGAGAATGCACAATTACTTAGTAATCATCCTCAACTTACTGAGCGGTTTTTCCAACTCCGGTCCGATGCAGCGATTAACATCCCCGTGGTGACGTCAAAAATTGCACATTCTGTCCTAGTGCATACACAAGTGAAGCTCCATATGATCTGATTCACAGGATGTCTGCAAACAGAGCATAAACTGTCAAAAAAGAAGGCCACCACGACTACCAACAGCGTTCCAAGCACGGGTTCGTTCCGTCGGAAACACAAAACCGCATTCATAAGCTGTCCGTTGGTTCAAAACACCAAGGTTATCTCGAGGCTCTGATCAACTCGAGATTTGTCCTCCTCAAGCCATACCCAAGTGTCATGGGCCGCGCATTCGCAATTGAATTTGGTATGCGAGGGCTTTCCTTCATGCACTTCGCACCCTTCAACTCTCTCAACGACAAGGCAGTACGGATTATGACAAGTGGGGTTAATATGCAGAACTTCTCCTCCACAGTTGCCTTGCCGGTAGTTTCCTAAGGCAAAGCCATCGATGATATTCTAGAAGCATTGCAATCACTGGTGATTTATGGAGCAGAATACTATTCACCAAGTTTTTCTCAGTTTCTAGAAACCATCACTAGCTTTTTCGTCTACGGCGAATGCAATGGGAACAGCCCGATCTAGTTTTGGTTGCGTACTGGATTAACTGAATTCTCGAGAGCTTTCGTGGAGACTGGAACGACCCACAGGCGATAGAGCGCTGATAAAGCTTCGTTGTACAGAAGAAGACGCGGACTTTTGTCCAATTCTGACCACTATTCACCTACGGCAAGTGGCCGAAATCCGCGCGGCAATACCTTTCTCCAACCCCAAGAAATTAGCAGCCACGTCAAAACCAGTACCAAGTTGACAGCCTCATAATATTAGTCAAAGACGCGTTCAACGCGAGTCAAAGTCCGAACCATTCATTCAATCAGACGTATATCCTCAACTACCCCTTCAAGATGCGAAACGTTTGTGTCTCCGTTTTCTGTCAAACGCGGCTGCAGGACAAACCACAGAACGTCGTGACTCTAATCAAGGCTGGATCACTTTGTTCCAGAATAGCGCAACCCCCTCGTTTCGTCACGGAACGATTCGGTGGACTTAAATCTGAACATGTTTTTTCTGTGACGCCAAGAACGGAGTCATACTTGGTGTTGTTCACGACATTTCGCCTCGTGTGACGATGAATAACGTACCACATCAGTTGATTCCGAGTATGTGTACTTGCCGTCAACTTCTAATTTTACGCTCCAATTTTCATACTTACCAACATTGCACGAATCTCGTGCCACCTCCAAGTATGGCTGGTACAACTCATATCACGAAAAATCCGGGTTCATCGCGATTCGGCCATCGTTCAAATATTTGCAGTAAGAATTTCACTACACTGTCTCGTGAATCAAATGTAATTGTAGCCAAGTTTCTCGAGAACAACTTACTGCTGGTGGGGGTTCGTCTTTCGGTTGCTCTTCGGTAGTTAGGGTTGCATACAACTTTAAAGTTGCATTCACCGTCCGGGACATTAAACACAACAACCAAATCAACTCTATCCGCTTTCGTTGGCGAACATCAGCTCGGATTAGCTGAAACAATGCGTATTTACCGCAACGAGAACTCGCAAGATACTCGGTCAAACAAAGCCCTGGACCCAAGCCGACTCAAAGTACTCTTGGAGGGGTATCCGCATCTTTCTGTACTACTGGATGTAGCACGACACGGAATCTCCCCTGTTTGACATAATCCTAATCGACAGACAAGTTGTCCACCCAACAATTACCTTTGTTTTACTCGCCACCAAATGGTAGCTATACGGAGCATTAGCACGGGCCAAGCCAGCGGTCACTTCCTTGTTGTGGATGCTAGCATTATGGATATGTGGCCGAACGTGCACTGCAGTCCGTTTGGATTAGTAGAAAAGAGTGACGTCGACCCTCGTTTAGACGTGAGGCTCATCCATGATTTATCATTTTCAAATGGGTCCTCTACGAACGGTTTACTCGACAAAGCTTGTTTACCTGAAGTGGGCTATGGCTATGTCACAGTTCTTGCTGCGCGCATAGAGGATGTAGCCTCACGATATCCGCAATCTTCCATAAATGTTTTGAAGGGGGATGTCAAAGGAGCCTATCGACACCTTATGACCAACGCAAATCATGTTCATCAAATGACAGGGCTACTTCGTTCGCTTGACGCACTTATTATTGACATTGCAACACCGTTCGGATAGTCCGTTCCCCTCAAGATTATGGTGATATTGGGAGGGCTATATCGTGGCCGGTTTCCACCAATTTTCCATCCATAGTATCCGACTCAGATGACAATACACCATGTTTTGGTTACGAATGGGTGGACGACCATGTGATGATCGAAATCGACTCACAAGATAGTTGTCAGAGTCGGCACTACGGGACGCAATGCTTGCGGGTCTAGGTTCCCGGTTAATTAACGTGGCAAAATTCACTTCGTGGAAGACGTGACTCACATTTTTGGGGTTAACCTGGGACACCGCTCACCGCACTTTGTCAATCCCACAAGCCAAGATTGACAAATGATGTTCTCGAATTGAAAAATTACTGATAAAACTAACTGGCACGCGCGACGAGCTTTAAAAGTTGCAGCTTCCGCTACATTACAACATGCGTCAGAACCGCCAAACCATTTACCAGTCTCTTCATTTGGCAGCGGTAAGGTGGCCGCGATTCGGCAGGATAAAACTCGGTAGTGCAGTTTTATTTGGCCTTCGATGGTTTCTTCACATTCTTCGACACGGGCACTTCTCCGAACTTCTGCTGTGTATGATTGATTCATTACCAGATCCTGATATTCACGTTTATATGGACGCATCTGACGTTGGTCTTGTCGTACTTCACCTTATTTACAACGAGTTCCTTCAAATTAGATTCGACAACGACGAATTAGATCGCATTCGGAAGAACACATTCTCCATTGACGTTAGAGAGTATCTATGTATTGCTCTTACTGTTTGGACGTGGGGTCAACAATGGTCACGCTATAAATCGTCATTAGTACCTCACATCCGCTACTGGAGTGACACCTCAACTGTTGTATCGTGGAGTAACAACCTCGCAAGTTCATGTCCTGAAGCCCAGGAAATCAATCGAGCAATTGGTCTTGGAGAGGAAGTTTTTAACATCAGACTATCGGCGGCACATTTACCAGGGTCAACGAATCGTATGGCCGACACGGCATCCCGAGCTTCGTCAGAACCCCATGGACTAACTTTTCTATTAATTGAACACAGGTTCAGATACCCCGAGCATGGAGAAAATCTACAAAACATTCTTCACCAACTTCAATCCGACTCATTGGCCACGTGGTCGGTCGCCAAATATACCAGCACATGGAAACAATGAACAGCATGGTGACCCTTCTTGCAGTATTCGCCCTGGTTATCCAACGACCGCACCAGCCATTCGTACCGGCTCGCATTATTCGCGGTTTTCTGTTGAAAATATTGATTTGGAAGGTCCAACAAAGGTAACTCAGCTTCGATAATCCTGTCCAAGATTAGCCACTTATCGTGGCATCATCGGCTCAACATCGGATTCAGTGTCAGTTTATGCCCCGGGCACAAACTCGCACTATTGGGAATGCGCCGGAACGACCGACCGTCATCTAAAAAGTACCCCGTCATAATTCGCATCATCCGAGCTCTCCGCAGCAGCCTCCACTTCAATCAAAACCAAGACCGGGTCATTTGGGGAGCTGCGGTCTTGAGTATCTTCTATTTGTTGCGGTGCTTCGAATATCTCGCCCGAGGTCAAAATTCCCAACCATACGCCATCACCAGAGCAGATGTAGTCATCCTGAACAATTTCGACAAACCTTGTTTGACACTAGCCCAAGCATCAAAGGTAACAGTTCGATTTCGTGGAAGCAAAATCGATCTATTTGGCGAGGGTACAGCTAGAACTCTAGCGAGATCAGGTTCTGCGTGGATTTGTCCTGTAGAGGCCGCTTGGCTCCTTGTAAAACCCTACCAAACCATCGGCGCATCATCCACCACCTCCCTGCTGTGCCAAGTCTCCAAAGGTAACAAACTCCATGTAAACGAGGTTGTTACAGCTCTGAGAACTCCGGTCAGTTCACTCGGCGAGGCCCCGGTACGATTTGGCTCTCACTCCTGTCGCAGCGGAGGAGCAACGGCTCTCTTCAACGCTGGTGTCGACAGCCTCGCAGTGAACAAATTTGACAGCTGGCGTTCAGACGCTGTTAGGGGATACACAACCATCAAGAGCGATATCACCACAGTATTAGCTCAAAAGGTGGTGGGTAATCCTGATTAGCGACGTACAAGTGTGGGCAACCTCGTCACTCCCTTCTGCGAGGCGCCGCTAATCAAGTTTACCTTCTGTGCTTCTTTCGGCACGATTCCCCATTATCGACTTACAGAAAACCGCTCGAGTTTATATGAGCGCTACGTAACCGACCTATTAACCAACAAACTATGGAGTGCAATCAAGTTGGAAATGTCGATTAAATTCATGGAACCCAACTTTCAAGAGAAAATTCGCAACAAATTGCTAACATTAAAGAAGACTGGTTGGTACATTGCTATGTCGCTAAATTTCGAGAACTAAATTGCATTGTTCAAGTTGTTCCGCTGACTGCGATGAATCTGTTTCTGAATGAATTGTCCGATTCGATAATGGAACAAAATATTCTGAGAAAGCGGCCGAACGACTTGAATGCTGCCATTCAAGAAGGATTTCTGGAGTGTGAGCTTAAAGACAAGCATTTGGCTTGCGGCAAGCCAGCTAATAAAAGTCCAAATAACAAGATGAGCAAAATGGAAATACCTTAACAAACTGATTTGGAGAAACAATGTCTTCCAAGATTTCGTAGATCGAATTATGGGTTACCAGTAACAGCTCAAAATCAGTGAAGAATTGTAGTTTTGCGGGCGAAGGCCACACCGAGTCGAGGATTGTTGGGTTAAATTTCTTGAAAAACACCCACATGCGAAAACCAAGATGGAAAAAGATTTTCACGATGTTGGAGAGCGTGTCAGGTGCTGAAAATCAGACTTCCGATGAGTCTCAGCGATTAAACGAGTAATGCTATGCAATGTTGAGTGTTTGCCTGGACATACTCGAAAGCTCAGTCGCCTGAAGCCTATTAAATTGTGAAGTGAAGTCTGTTGAATCAGAAAGCCAACATAAGACGCAATAAGGTGATGCAAATAACTGGTTGCATGACAAAACGGAGAAACGTAGTTGCACAATGTATATGAGGGTGACTAGTGGAAGCAACAATATGGAGGTTTTCGACTGTGAAAACATTCCAGCGAAGTCAAGTGTTATGTTGACTTTACCGCGTGGATAAATGTTGTTTACTTCATACCAACAGCACTGTCATGTGCAATCGCGATGATTTGATAATAACAAACTCAAACTGCCTCGGTAGTGGAGCTACCATGAACGCGGTTAGCCCTAAGGTTTGTGAACGAACCGGTTTAAGAGACAGTATCAAGGACCACGGTGTTGAAATACCAATCGTGTTGGCAAAGAAATGAAAATTCCAAAACAAAATTTGCGATTGCACCTGTACATTGACGATTTCGATCCTTACATTGGAGACTACGTAGTACTCTCTGTTCCGGAACAACAAGACATTCCCCTCGGAATGCCGTGGTTGCAAGCGACAATCCTGACATCGATTGGGTGGAAGAGCACATTAGACCACGTTCGACCTAGGAGGCTACGAAAGGAATCGCAAACCTTAAAATCAAAACAAAACATCCAAAAACGAGAGTGAAAATGCATCATAAACCTCGCCAACCAGTATTAAGAGCGGGAGGTGAATGCCATTCAATCTTACAATCGAGGATGACTACGAAAAACATCAAACTAAAAGAAATTGCCTTCATCATTGCCATCCAGAGATCAAAGTGAGCATCAGATGGAAATTGACACCTCTGATGCAATTTCCATTGATAGTGGAGACAGTCACCAGCGCATGAGCGGGTTATTAGGGCTTGAATAGAGGATATGCTTGCAGCATGTTTGATGCGACCCTCTACTTCTCCGCATGGTGCTCCACATTCTGCGTGAAAAAAAGCAGTAGGGTGGCGAATAGTGCACGACTATTGAGCCATGAATTCAGATAGAGTTCGACGCACATTACCAATGTCACGCAAGGACAGAATAACTGAGAAATGCAAGGTTCACATTGGTATTCCTACATGGAGTTGTTAAGTGAATACTACCAATTATGCATGAGGGATAGTGCCGTTTCAACATCGTCGGAAGCAAATTATTTTACTCCGAACCCACTGATGAAGCTCCGAGACTAGTTTTACCCGCTATTGACGAAATATTGAATAACATTTTGTACGCATTCCATGACGTCGAGTGTTATGGTCATCCATGCATTGAACGAAGGGTCAAATTGGTGGAGTAATATTATTACTGGAGACATATGATGCGTACTGTGAGGGAATACGTGAAGATGTCAGCGAACCAAGGCACACAATACAAAAAACCGCCTAGTTTGCTACAATCACAGCCGCTAACAAAGGCAAGATGGTCTCGTGTTGCAATTGACTTCATCGTAGCATTGACGACGACGAAGGCCAAGTGTGATTTAGTGCTTGTAGTTGTCAACCAGCTTACTAAGCGTACATTTCGTGGCATATTCTGGTACGGCAACTGCTTAGGATGTAGCTGAGCTGTATCGAGATCACATCTTCGTTTTGCATGGGGTTCCATCAGAGATACTTTCTGATCGGGACCCAAAATTTACTGCTATCGTGTGGAAAACATTATGTGCGATGTTGGGCACGCGCCAACAATTGTCCACCGCTTTTAGGCACCAAGCAAATGGTGTGACTGAGAGACGTAATCAAATAATTGGAAATTATTTACGAGCATTTACGAACGGAACATCAACTGATTGGGATTCTTATCTATCGCTTGCTGAATTCGCGTATAATTCACGTCATCAAGAGTCAATATCAATGTCTCCCTTCGAAGCCGATCTTGATTATTTGCCGTCAACACCAGCAACACTTTTGAATCCAACGCAGGGCCATGGAGCCGAACTGCAAAGTCGTGCTCAAGGAAAACCGTTCCTCAAGCTACAGGCTGACAGACTTGCCACAATACGACGCGAGTTACAGAAAGCGTCAGATCGAATGAATGACTACTACTACAACAACCGACCCGAACAAACCATTGAAGTGAGAATCTCGCGAACTAGCATACTGGTACTACGAAACAAAAGCTCCGAGCTCGATGGATAGGCCCCTTTGCTATTGTAAGCCGACTTGGTCATGCCTACTATGAACTCAAGTTAACGAAAGGGGTAAAATTTCATCCCGTCTTCCACACAAGCTAGCAGAAGCCATATGTTCGCAGCAGTGACAGGGGACAGAGAAGTTTTGTAGTGCTGCTTCCTAACAATACTGAAGGCGAGTTAGTTGAAGATATCGTGGACCACAAAAGTGTACGTGGAGAGCCCATGTACATAGTAGAGTGGATTGGACAAGCTGAATACACATGGGAACCGCTAGAAATTCTCAAGTATGTACGCGACCTGATCAAATTCTTTCATGCTCGACAGAAATTACGGCGGGTCTCCTCTTAGTAGACGGCATGTCACGAGTTGTTTAGCTACTTGTGAACGGAAAATGGGTACAAGGACCTGGTGAATGTTGTAAAAGCGGGCGACAGGAATTCATACAACATGCACACAGTAAGTTGAAATGGCTTTAGCTTCAACGGTACAAGTAGCAGTAGAAACTATAAGGAAAGCTCAGAACAGACTAGGAATAGTGGATGAGCGACTAAGCTCATTCCAGAATCAGAAGGAAGAAAAAGAGTAGTTCCCTGGCCAAGCAGCAGACTCCTCATCTCGGTGACCTTGAGAACAAATATCAAGCACATTTCAACTACAAATTGTAGAGTGCGTTCAAGACGTGATCTCGGGCATCTCAACAAATACTAATAGAAACTCCTCTGCTAAAGTGCTACCAAATCCACCCTTCCAACTCACCACCAGTGAGTTGAAAAGTGTGACACCCAACGTGAATACTTACGACGTGAACTCCAATAGACCAGCAATTGGTTAACTTGAACTTGACGTTTATGATTAGTCCCGTGCGCCTACCAAACTTGTACTGATACACTTAAGTCCTTGATCTGATTGTTATGATGGAAAATATCGACGGTTCTAGATATAAGCATGCGCCTTATGACGAATCATTCCATTCTAGACAAATGAGTAGGTTTAGCAAAACCTTTTCAGCCTTCGCTCCAATGCGTAACACCGCGTCGTGGATCTAGTTAGAAAAGTCAAAGTAGTACTCGCATTTTGCAGGTTTACCGTTGCCTCATGAGCCTCACCCACCAAAGAACAGTATACTTCCACACACTTAGTGCTGTGGTTGTCGTCAATCTTCTCATGTACATGGTTCAAATGATTTCATAAGGAGAAGTAAAGTGAATACTCCAAGTTACATCTATCGCCATCGTTTACGAGTCGATCAAGTCGAAATTGTGCTTTATCTATAACATTAGGAACGTACTCGAGGTTTATAGACACCGTTGTCTCCGTAGCAGAGGTATCAGCATCTTGGTTAATTTCCACCAATTTTGCCAGTCCGTCGACCACGGTAGATAGTTTGATACGTTTCAGCGGATCCAATGCGCACATTTGTTGGCCTAATTCCCATTGTTCAGTTGTGCAGTTTGTCGGATGTGATGGCAACTCGTGTTTTCTCACATGGAACCTCACGCCATTGTTGGCGAGGTTTTGTCGTGGCAAACAAACGCGACTGCCCTTGCTATCGGGGTTTTCCACAACGCGCAACGCTTCTAGGATGCACATACCCAAGGTATAAATGTCAGAGGCAAACGTTGGTTCTGAGTTCAAATGATCATGGAGTTTACGGGTAGATTCAGGAAGACACTCCGGTGCCACATAAAGAAAAGCAGCTGAAACTTGAGGGTTGTCATTGTCCTTTTCGAGTTCAAACGCAAACTAAAGTCCGTCATCTTGGCTTTATGGTCGCTCCCAACTACAATATTGTTCCCTTTTAGATCTCCATGAATGATCCCGGAAGTGTACAAGTACTGAACAACCAACGCAGCTTCATATAGCTTTTTTGCAAATACGTAACCATAGTCCCATTCGTGGCATATACGCACACGAAAAAGGGGTTAACATGAGAGGGGACCTTTATCAAAACTACCCACAAAACACTTTTTATCAACTCGGTGCACTCTATTGCAATTAACGTACGGAATTCAACTTAAACGTAAGTAATCTCGCCACTGGTGTAGCCTGTTCTGCAAGTCGCGTTACAACACGTGGACCCGAGGGTAGATGGGCAGCTAACAGCGGAGACTTTGTTGAGCTGCGCGCTCACGGGATGGGCCACTGGGATGGGACCTCTGGTAGATTTAACATAAAGCTACACCAGTCAGAGCCACGACGGCGGTGCTGATCGTTGATGCCTTGTATATCAGGGTGTTCATTGCTGTATCTATCCGCTCCTGGGAAACTTGGGTCGGTGCTGGTGGGCAATGGCCGCTAGGAAGGCGGGTACGGGCGTGTGGAGGACCGAGGCTGATGGGACTAGGGCCAATGGTTTGACTGGTGGGAGGACACAGGTTTGGGAGGTAGTGGCCCGCCGAGCCGCAGTGAGAGAAGCTGCAAACTAGGGCTGGACGAGGGACGTGATCATCGAGGCCGACGGTAATACTGGAGGATCTGGTGGCTTAGTAAACTTGCCCTTCTTATACTTCTTAAAGGGCCTTGGTGTCTTGATCATTTTCTTACTTGACTTCGAGTTGTAGCTGAGACTTCGGTGGGCGGGCAGCGAGGCGTTTTGTGCGTAGCGGTGGCCGCTTGCAACTCTGCAGTGAATTGCGTCGATAGCGATCTGGCGACCGCCTGTTAGAATCTGTGATGGTCGCTCCCCCTGGAAGAGGGGAAACCGAAATTGAGTTTAGATACAGAACGTCTATGCTTAAAACCATGTCAAGCAGCTAGAAATAGGGTGCTCGCCGAAGTGACCGGGGGAGCCAATCCTTGGTTATTGAGGAACTGCCAATCCAATTGAGGAAACCGTCGCAGTCAAGGGATAGTCTATTCTGCAGACAGCACCGATCGCGCGTTGATAGCCTTGAGGCAAAGTGGAGGAGTTCACTTCTCCTTTTGATCAGTGGCGGAGCGCATCTCCCTTTTAGAAGGCATTTAGAGATAAATGTATAGGGTTTAAGCCTATCCATCCCTTCGGTTCAACTCCACGGATAGAACAGCTGACGCAAAACAGGAGAGCGCGCGCCGAGCCGACCGAGAAGCCAGATGCGCGGGTGGTGGGAACGGCGACGGCCTCTTCGTCAAACCCAGACAGCAAATTTGACGGTGGCTCTTGATGGCGGACCGCTTGCGAACGACGATGCGGATGTCGCGCCGGAGTTGCGGCGGGGTGGTTCCGATGTGTCGCTGAAGGGCTGATCGCGATACGGAGTGCGTGGACCGGCGATCCATCGGTGCGGGCGTAGCTGGCACCGCAAGTAAATTGGAAGACGCTGCAATTGACGTAGGTAAAGATGCGGCGTTGGCGCGTACTGAGATCGCTGGTGGGATAGCGATTGACACTGGAGGGAGTAACAACGCTGGAATGGTCGCAGGAGTAGCGTCCAGGAGGGATAGTACCGACCTCCATTTGGAGTAGTGGTTAGTGCCGCACATCGGGACCGGGAGGTTGAGGGTTCGAGTCTCCCAGGGGACAGGATTTTCAGCCGGAGTAGAGCGGGGTCGATAGTGTAATGAACAGTACCCTACAGCACATCTTGACATGGCTTACACCATCCAAGCGGGTCAGGTCCTCAATATCTCCAGGAGGGGTAGTCTTGGCTGGAAGCTTTTCATTTCATTTTGTGCTTGGAATACGGATTGCAGACGGAGGTGATGAGGACGGCTTCCTACGTATCCTCGGGGGTGCTCGCCGTTGGCCTCCGGCTCGGGAAACTTCGTTACGTTCTTCGTACATAAACGCACCCCTTCACTTTTAACGAATTGCGTAACATGAATTGATTGTGAGTCTGAAAGAAAAGTTATATTAACCGTTCGGGACAGTCCTCAAAATACAGCAACAGCAGCATACTTCAAGTGAGGTATCAACTCTGACCAAGCAGATATCATTGTTACCTTTAAACTCCCTTCGCTTGAAAGAAATGGACTCCAAGTGTGTCGCTCCTCACGTGAATGACACGTTTACGTTTCCCAACAGAGACTATCACAAATGCATTCACGTAAGTAAAACACAGTACTGAAAATGATTCCTTTTTAAGGGTAGTTTGTCATTTACTTGGTTAATTCTTCCTAGTAAAACTACTCAAATGACGACTACAAAAGACCGTACCTGAAATATGCTTCTAAAATTATCTAACGAGTGAGGCATCATCATCGTGGGTGCCTCTGATGTGACATCGAGGGTACCTCTGATGTGACAGTGCTACTACTCGACGCCAGCTTCCCCAATATCAACACATATCGTTGCATCACGCCAATGCTCCATGTCACCACCATCCAATAGACAAGTGTTGGCGATTTTCGTCGTTGTTGGCTCCTTAGTTGAATGTGCAATATTGACAATGATTCGATGATCTCGTTTCCAGTGGTCTTGGTGTCTGTGTCTGTGGCAAAGTTGGCATGATGGAACCAGTGTACGACCAGAGTGAATAATCGTCTTGGGGTGGAAACAATTGTGTCTATTCTGTAAGCGTCTGTGTGCAGGTTCCAATGGATAGAACCACCATCTCTTTTGCACAGTTGTTCGTCGGTCTCCGCGACTCTGTCACGATGCCATGCCCTCACACCCGATAGCACATTCTGGTGTGATTGAGGCA
>NBNE01000737.1:0-17822 GCA_002215365.1 Phytophthora megakarya | reverse complement strand
CGGCTCGCCCCAAGAAACAACGCCGGCAGAAGCAGCGCCAAGGTGGGTGTGTGGCATACATCAAGGATAGAGTAATGTTCGTGCGTAAAGTTGCACTTCTAGATTAAGTTCAAAATATATTTTTCATGTTTACCTTCACTTTTGTTTTATTGTAATATTAAATGTAAATTTGGCGGCTGTGTGCCAGGGAAAACTCTTTGAGTGTAAAACCTTATCGAAAGTACAATGAGAAAACCTTTTACTGTTAAAGTTTTTAAAGGGAAAAACTCATGTTACTTCGTGACTCTTTATAAGTTGTGAAGTAATATACAAATGTTTGAAATTATTTCTTTCGTTAATGAATATTGACGGGTGTGCCTCCCGATTTCACACATTTCTTTAAGATAAGTCTTTGCTTTGAAGTATTTATTAGGCACTCCCTCAGTCAATGATTGTCGGTATTGAGCCTCCCAATTTCCAAGACTGGTCTAAGTGCATGCAATTATTCGCAACGATAATACAATAGCCAGTTGTTTAAATGGCGTATGGGGTTGCTTTATTATATTTGTACTTTTCTCCCTTAAAGTAGCGAATACTTTCAGCTGCTTAGGTTCACTTGCAGTTTAGATTGTTGCCATGGTAATGAAGAGTTCTAGATGCAGAGCAACATCAATACAATGTCATCTTTAGATAACAGAACTTCATCACTTAGTGCGCGGGCTCACATCTTTGGGGTGTTTTTCTCCCTAGTGGCTCTCGAGGAACTTTGCTCGTTAAAATGCTCTATTAGCAAGCGCAAAGGATAAGAATGTACACTATCGAATCGATTCAGTG
Organism: Phytophthora megakarya; assembly: GCA_002215365.1. Classification (NCBI taxonomy): domain Eukaryota; phylum Oomycota; class Peronosporomycetes; order Peronosporales; family Peronosporaceae; genus Phytophthora; species Phytophthora megakarya. Next base: position 17,009 of record NBNE01000737.1, on the reverse strand, counting down.
ATGGTGTTCATGCATCAAGAAGCTATTACTTGAGATTGTATAAGCAGAGGCTTTGTGTGCGTGCATTTTCTCTGTATTTAGAAGTTTTGAGTACCAGGTACATTTCGACAGAGGCTCTATTCTTCTAAAACTGCTTGCCATTTTGGCTAAGTGTCATGTTTTCGTTTTTGAGTTTTATTTTGTGTTTCATGTAATTCTGAGGCGTACTGACAGAGGCTACTGTACGTGTGCTCTCGTGCATTAATTATGACTGCGTATTTCTTGCAGAGTAGGAATTGTACATCGTATGAGAACGTACGTTCACGCTAGTGCTCCATTTTGTAGGGTAGCAAATGTTGTATTTACATTTCTCCTGTTTCATGGGAAAAAGTTTGTATTGTATAGAATTTGTTTATTCTTCCAAGTGAGAGAATCACTTTTGTTTCAGCTGGAATTTCTCAGCTTCATAATACCGTTTGGATAATAACATTCTTGTTGTTTTTGTTGCTACGGTAATACTTAATCCGCTAGTACTCCACCAAGACAATCTCATCAGCAGCACGGCACCTTAATCGCAGAACACAAGCTCACGTCTTTAGGGCATTTTTTCCCTGGTGGCTTTGGAATTTTGAGGTGTTTCTCAGGTTATTGCTAATTTCAGCGGCAATTTTAGCGATAAGATGTCGACCTTCAAGTCAATTAATTGACCGATGAGGTGCATGCGTTTAAGCACATGAGTTTGTTTTGGTACAAGACCTCATAACTTGTGTTCCTTTTGATATTTTGTTTGTTGGAACTCAGATGTACTGCGCTGATTTTTTCTACATGAGTTGCATGTTTCGTGCTCTAAATCTCTCATTTGGACATTATTGCATGAATAGACCCCATATTTATTGGATAGCTCATTCGTTTTCCAGAGTGCAGAGGCTCGTTGATTTGCAACGGTGTACCTGTATTATAGTGCAGTGGCTCTTTGACTTGCAACTTATTGCTACTACAGGTGACTTTTACCTTTACCAACCGTATCGGTAGTCTTGTAGAGTTTGAATAACTCGGCTAGTGCCAGTACAAAAATGCTATCACAAGTAGTCCAGACTGCACAGACTTCTGTAATACTTCGTACGAAGTAAGACAAGGCTCTAGACTACTACTAGTAGAAGTCATGCTCACGTAGCAAGTGGGAATCATGACCTCACGGCTCAGTAGTGCGACTAAAATTGAATGACATAGTAGCAATGCTACAAGAGTTACGCTTCAGCACTGTGGCTGGCGTGCGAGGGAGCATCATGGCTTTTCACCTCAGTCATCTGGCATGTTCAGCACTGTGTGCGGAGTGCATGTGGGCAGCATGGCCGAAGTGACGCTGCAGCTGTGCTGCGTGTAGTTCTACAGCACTGTGACTTTAGCAAAGGTGATGTAGTCTTACAGCTCAGCAGCATGGCTGGCTTGCATGTACAGAGGGCTTCATAGCCTTGCACTTCATTGCATCTGCATAGGGCATCATGGCCTTGCACTTCGGCAGCATGGCCGGCAAACACGGCAGCAATACTTGCACGTGTAGTACTACAGCACAAAGGCTTGTAGAGGAGCATAGCCTCTCCGGAATATGCCTTGGTACGTCGTGTCCGTCGATCAGTCTTGACTCGTCCAGCTTTTCCGACACGTGGGAACTTCGCACAAATAGCGCCCTTCGCGCAAGTGAAGCGTTGGGTTCATGACCTGTTGCGGGGAACACGGGCGCGGGTAGAAGAAAGTCGGAGTAGGAAGAAGTAAAAAGAAGAAGTAAGATTAAAGTTTAAGTAAGTAGCTGGCTACTAACAAGAAACTAGTATGCGGCATTCAGAAACGTAGTCTAGAATTGCCGCTACCATTCATCGTACCAATGTTACAGACATTAAGGTACATTATTTATTAGAGTCAAAAGTGCCGTGTCTCTTTATTATTAGTTTATAGAGGACACGGTGTAGAGGTGGTCCCTGTGACGGGCCCTAACCTCAACAAATGTTAACCTACGACTGGCAGAACAGGCGAAGTTAACCTAAGCTTACGTGTTGCGATACGCTGTGCAATTATGTTCCTGTCCTGATATGATATCAGTGATATCCCACGTTCGTGCTCGCAGCAAATGTGTAGACGGATGAATGGTGCTGACTCAAAAAAGTGTCTGCAATGCAGGACTTGTGACAATGAAGAACGTGAGCACGGAGGATCAGATTGCGCGCGTACTGCAATCAGCACCACGCCGGATGTTACCCAAGATCCAAACGAGATCACTTCGTCAGCTCATTTGCAAAGCTACTTGAGCTCAAGCACAAGACCAACCAAAAGCGAAGGCATTCAATCATGAACAGTGCTTTGTTGCCACATAGCAACTCGGGTGATGACGAAACGATCTCCATTGTTGCGTATGGATCGACACCTCCGTCTTCGGAACGCTCCCGCCCAACAAACGAGAACCGCCATTCGTGGAGAAGTCCACCTACCAACACCCAGACAAATTACCAAGCTCCAGATTGGAACTCGGACGATGAAGTGATTGTGGACGGCAGCGCGAGACGCGTTGCGCTCAATGCAAGATCCAGCAGCAGCAATAGCAGTAGCAGCAGTAACACTGAAGCTCCATCGCCACCTGCCTCACCACCGTTGCCCGGAGGCAACAGTTTTCGGAGTACCGCAGCGGTAAAATCTGATCCCTCAACGTCGGTAAAGTCGAACGACTTAGCTTCGACACCTCCTAAGAACACGACCGTGCGTCCAATCACACTGTACGGCAAAGACATCCTCCGCATTTTTCCATTTGGCACGACGTCAGAGGATATCAACCCCGTAAGATGGTCTGATACCCTTGGTGCTATCGACACTGAAGACGATTATTCAATTCGAGATCCTCACTTTGATCTTACGAACGGAAAAATCTCAAAGCTCTTCTCGTTATCCAACCCCGACGGTACAAAGTTCAGTGAAGATTGTGTTGATTTTTATCAACTAACCCTTGTTTGATTTAATTTGTAGAGAAAGGTATGTTGTCTTACGAAGGATTCCGATGCGGTTTGGAGGCGATGGGTATTGCGTGCGATAGTGATCGACAGTTCGAGGCATTTGTCGACGTGGTGGACGAGGACAAAAACGGCAACATTTCGTATGAGGAGTTCCTGACTGCTATTCAAGAGATCAAGCTTGCTCAACTTTTCAACGAGGCATTCATCCACACCATGCCGGCATTGAGCTCAAGTGTGAAGTTTCCCGTGACACTGGGCTCTGTTGAATATTCTCCAGACCGCATTCGCAGTGTGTATCCGATCAATCAAGTTAAGAGTTTCATCTACTCGACCAATCCGAGCTGGGCCAGTGTGCGTTGGATCAACGTTGAAGGAATCAACACCCTGGTCATGCGTCAGCTTTCGGTCCGCTATCGACTGCATCCTCTTGCCATTGAAGACACATTGGGACCGGATGTGAAGCGACCCAAGTACGTCAAGTTTGACGAACACTCGTTCCTCATTATTCAGACACTCCATCCACGAAACATGTCAACCGTGAAGACTTATCAACACATGTATCGCTCGTCTCAGTTCGTGTTTCCTGAGGATGACTCTCCTTTCGACAATATGAGCGCAACCGAACTTGAGTCGCGCCTGAACGAGCTTGATGTTGGTCGCGTGATGTCTCCACCGCAACAACTGAGTCTGTACGTCATGGAAGGCGTTCTCATCAGTGTTCAAGGTGTGAACGCACTATGGTCCCCCCTGAAGAAGAGGTTGAACGTATCCTACTCGAAAGTTCGCCAGCATAGCACAGCGTTCCTGATGTACACGATTATGGATATCTGCGTGAACGAACTCTCTCCGATCTCGCAAACTTTCGGTGCCAAATTGCTCATGCTCGAGCGCTTGATGTCACTGGATCCGCGATACTTTGACTTGACTCGAATTGCCAGGTGTTCCAAACAAATTAAGGGCCTGCAGATGCATTGCAAGCCAATGCGTGAAGTCATTTCGAAGTTGATAACGTCGGACGATTATCAAGGCGAAACACTTCAATATTTTACCGACGTTCAAGAACATCTGACAACTATCGAAGAGGAGTGTGAACACAATCTCGATCGTTGCAACAGCCTCGTGGACGAGTTCAACAACGCCCGGGCCTCGCAGCAGAACGATGTTAGCTACATCTTAGCACTGATTGCTGCAATTTTCCTGCCAGCACAGTTTCTCACGGGTGTGTACGGCATGAATTTCCCATATATTCCTGAGCAGACATACTACTACGGCTACTACATTTGGTGGGTAGTGATGATCGTAGTGGCTGGTCTCATCGTGCTGTTTTTCAAGTTCAAGAAGTGGCTGTAAGTGATCAACTGCATGCGGTATGTGGATTGTCAATTAAATATCTCCTGTTCATTGTCTCCACTTCACGTATCGACTCTTCAATGCTGGAACCACAACTACTAGCTTGAAGTATTACGTAGTATTTGGGAGCGATAATAACTTCCGTAGACCGAACCAGGACACAGATTTATCTGAAAAATCAACGGAGACGTCGATGATGTACCTAGTGAGGAATCCTCACACCTGCTCAAGTTGTATGGCAAGGACATTTTGCTCATCTCTTTTCATTTGGACTGAATCTTTCACTAGATTTAGGGAAAATTATCGTTCGATGATTTTCGGTGCTATGGTGTGGATTCGAGGCCTTGGAGATTGCTTGTGACAGTGAGGGACAATTTCAGGCTTTTGTGTAGCCGTTGAAAGACTGAAAAACTCCGCATCCAGATGCATTTATCACACGACTTATCACAGTTCCAACACAAATGACGCCTATGTCTGACAGTAGTCATTGGGAGAGATGACTAGCTCACTTTGCTTAATGATCAATGTATCATGGGGTAATCGCACGGTTCCCTCGCAGTTTCCAAAAGTATGAGTCTTACGCTAACACTCGAAACGGTTTACCTTCGTTCATCCGGTGAATTCCAGACAATTTGGCATACAAATGTCTCCTGCCAAGTTGAGGCAACTATTTCGAGTCATTCAGAAATTGGTAGTAAGGTTTAGCCGGCTCGCAAGCAGTTTCGGCCAACTCGTGCGTCGTGTAGTTTGAGAGACGCGCTCCGTTGGTACGCATCGTCAGTAGGTTATGGCGGACGAGAAGGGGTCCGACGAAAGCAAGGATGCGAGTGGCGAGACTACGTAAGTATTACGAAGCACGGTGGTATACCTACTAGCCCCTAAATGCTTCATTCATTGTAGGCCTCGTGTCATGAAAACACCGCCGAAAATGGCTCCACCTCCAAATGCAAACGCAGATGCTAAGGTGACCTCCTGTAGTGGTTTTGATGCTTCTTCAGCACTAAGAAGTCAATCATTTGGACAATAGGGTGGAGCAAGTGCAGACCCTACTAAAAAGAAGAAGGCCATGCCACCACCGTCCAATCCTCCCCCAAAAGCAGGAGCCTCAGCCGCAGCGGCATTTCGGTCAAAATCTACTTTACCACCTCCCAATGGACCTCCTCCTGGTGCAGGTGCTCCAAGTGCTTCAGTAGCGAAGATCCGAGGAGCTGCACGACCTCCTTCAAGTGGTCCGCCTCCCAGTGGAACTCAAGTCAAAGCTGGTCCCCCACCAGGTGGGCAAGCAAAAGCTATGGGGCCACCATCATCAGCTCCTCCATCTTCCTCACCACCTTCGATGGCACCTGCCAAATCTCATCCACCATCAGCAGCACCCTCTAAAATGGCAGCGAAGCCCCCAAGTACCCCTCGCACGGAAGAGGACACTAAAGCAGAATCGAGACCTGCGCCTTCTGGTCCCCCCAAACCGAAGCCAGATGCTAAACGTTCTCCACCAACGTCAGCTAGAGGTCTACCAGATGCAAAGTCCACACCAAGAGTGCCTCCAGTCGACATTCTTGGTGATGATGCACCGGTGATAGCGAAAACTGCTCCCTCTGCTAAGAGTAATGCAGCCCCAGTCAACAAACCTCCGAAACCTGTTTTTCAAACGGAACATCCTCCGGCAACAGCTCCAGTAAAATCTCCTCCGACAGATAAACCTCCAACAGTGAAATCTCCTCTTGTGATGAAAAGTACTATGGAGGTTTTGAATGATACGACTGCTGCATTATCGGCTCGGGGACGAGCATCAGAAGAGGAATATGAGTTGTCTCGAACAAACTCGCCTCCAGTGAAAGAGAAGGACTCTAGTGTTTTCACAACAAAAATGGGAATGGCGGCACAATTCAGCGGTCAGTCGAGACTTAATGTACCCGAAGAAGAGATTATCATTGTGAAAAAGCGGGAATCAAAGAGTGCAGATGAAGTGAAGTCTAATGGAAGCTCAATCGTGTCGCGTCCAATTCCAAACGTTGATGACCCGTTTGATGATGTCGAAGAAATCCCGTTCCTAGATGACAACAAGCCTGACGCAGAAGAAAAAGACAAACCAGAGGAGAAACATGTCGAGCATGAAGATGATCCTGATATCGTCATGGAAAACAAGCGTGGTCCGCTCAAACAAACTCTTGGTCATTCACCCTCTTCTCAGGGCGACATCAGGAGTGAGCACAAGGATAATGAAGAGAAAGAAGATGGCGAAAGCATTCTACGCAGAAACGCTACCCATGAAGATATTTACGACGAACTGCGAAAGATGAAGCGTGCATCTCGCTCTCCTCGTGAAGATGAACATATTGCGAGTGATCACGAACACGAACGCGAACATGATGAGTCACGAACGTCTTCTTTCGACAAAAAGGACAAGATCAGCACCGACGGTGAAGAAAGCACAAGAGAGCAGAGAGAACATAGAGATCGAGACCGCGATCGCGATCGAGAGAAGTCACGGGAAAGACGCAAAGAGAAGCGACGTAACAAGCAGGACGAGCCCAAGAAAATGCAAGCCCAGGTGAGTTGGGAGATTCTTTATTCACAATCGGCACTAATCTGTTACGACTCGATTGTACACAAAGTTTTTCAACCCCAAGAGCGTACCTTATATTCCAGATCACCTGCTGGAATTTGTCAAGCGGCCTCTCGAATGCGGTCGAGGACAAATTGTCAAGTGCTTCATTGAGCGAAATGACAGTGGTCCCAACAAACTCGCTCCGATCTACACATTGCTGCTGGAAGTGAATAGTTCCAGTGGGCGTCCCATCATGTACGCTAGAAAAATGGCTACGAGTCGCATCACATCTCACTACGTGATCTCCATGAATCGGTACGTAACAACAAACCACGTCGTTATTGCTGATGCTTACTGCTCTGATTGTAGAGACGACTTGTTCCTATCGCGAATGATGCGGAGCCATCAATACATTGGAAAACTACGTTCATCCACAAACTTAATGGAGTATTCTCTGTACGACCAAGGAGACAATCCAGAAGACTTGGACTCTGATTGTGAGGTAGACGATGAACTCAGACAAAGTATTCGCGCTGAATTAGCAGTGATTCGCTACCACTACACAAAGAAGGTGAGTCGGCTACGATGCCGCCGTGTAATATCAAAAACTCACAAATGTGTTAAATGTGTTCACAGCCATATCCACGGAAAATGGAGGTAGTAATCCCTTCTATCTCCGACAATGGTCAAGGATATCTTGAGTGGCGTCCGCTTTCTCGTGATCAGATGATGGAAGAGCACGTCCGCAATATCACAGCAGCCGTACGTTACCTAGAACTCGATTATTTTGTCTAGTTCTCAGATTGACTATTTCGTTAGGGTGGTCAAAACGTCATGGACGCCAACAACTTTGTCTTCCTGCACAAGCGCGAGACCAAATACGATCCTCTGTCGTCCTGTATCGTGGACTTCCGTAGTCGTGCGACTTGTGTGTCTGTGAAAAACTTTCAACTCGTTCACTCCGAGCCGACGAACGAACAAATGCGCGACCAATATCGTAAGTCGTACCCAGATTTCGTCTACGATGACCAGGGCACCGTGTCGCTACCTCAAGAGTACGTGCTACTTCAGTTGGGCAAAGTGGGCAAGGATTGTTTCAACATGGATTTCCAATACCCACTATCGATGCTCCAAGCATTTGCCATCAGCCTCAGTCGATTCGACACTAAACAGCGATAAAGTGGCGGAGCGGGTGATGAGAAAAACAGTGCAATTGTCTACTACACGGTATCATTAAGTAGATTAAGAGAGATTAAGAGTCTATTATACTACTTGATGTGTTATACTCAGTAGAATGTACTACGCGACGGATCAACGGCTTTTGAAGATCCACGATACACGCGCGCGACTTTTCATTGTCGCCTTCTCCTGCTCGTGCAATAATACTTAGGGGCGTTCATAGCGTAGTTCCGACAGGTTTCAACCATGCGGAGCGTGCTGGCATGGAGTGACAAAGTGCCCGAACGCAATGGCGAGAAGTTTGTGGTGCAGGATTTGGCATTTCGGCCGGACGGGTCTCACGTGGTGGCAGCCGTTGGGACGCGAGTGTTAGTGTACGATGCAGTGGATGGCACTTTGTTGCATTCGTTAAAGGGACACAAGGGAACCGTCTATGCTGTGGACTATTCGCACGACGGCAAACGCTTCGCTTCCGGTGGAGCCGACAACATCGTCATCATCTGGACGGACAAGGCCGAGGGAATTCTTAAGTACACACACAACGACAGCATCCAGAAATTGGCCTACAACCCCCAATCTCAATGTCTAGCAAGCTGCACAACGTCCGATTTCGGACTCTGGGCTCCGGAGCAAAAGTCAGTGGCCAAACACAAAGTTGTGGCCAAGATCCTGTCTGCCTGTTGGAGCAAAGATGGTCAACTTTTGGCGCTGGGTCTGCTTAATGGCAACGTGACGCTCCGGGACAAACTCGGAGCTGAGAAGAGACTGATTGAGCGATCTAATGCGCCTGTGTGGGCTCTTGCGTGGAGTCCAGCCCATGAAGACGATTCGACAGACATTTTGGCGGTCGGGTGTTGGGACAGAACTCTGTCATTCTATTCACCGAGTGGGGTTATGCAAGGCAAAGCTCGAAAACTTGCCTTTAACCCCACTAGTCTCGCATACTTCAGGTGAGATTGTTACCATATTGTCACGGATTCAACACTAATGGTTGAATTTTGCAGTAAGGGCAAGTACTTGCTTGTTGGTGGGAGCAACCGTAAGGCTGGACTGTATACAAAGGATGGCATCTTTCTCGTTGGGTAACTCCAGTCTTCAAACTTAGTGATTCTGTCATGGAAACTGCAAGGAGATATCTAACATTTGCTTATTTGGTTTTTGCAGTATCTGCGAGCAGGAGAGTTGGATTTGGGCGATTAAAGCTCGGCCCAAAACGAATTTTGTGGGTGTGGGGAGTGAAGATGGAACGTTGTCGATGTACTGCCTCGTATTTGGCACTGTGCATGGGATTTACCAAGAACGATATGCCTTCCGTGAAAACCTCACGGACGTCATCGTGCAGCATTTGATGACGGAGCAAAAGGTTCGCATTAAGACTCGCGATTGCGTCAAGAAGCTTAGCGTGTACCGAGACCGTCTTGCTGTCCAACTTTCGGATCGTATTATCATCTACGAACTCGCAGGAAATACGAACGGCACGTTAACGAATGCCAGTTACGATATGCACTATCGAGTGAAGGAGCGGATCACGAAGGACTTGCCGTGTAGTCTGCTAGTCGTCACCAGTCTCCACTTCATCTTGTGTCAGAAACAAAAGTTGCAACAGTACGATTTTACAGGTCGAAAGGAACGCGAATGGGTATTAGAGTCCTTGATTCGCTACATTAAAGTGACGGGTGGTGCTCCAGGACGCGAAGGTCTATTGGTTGGGTTGAAGGATGGCTCCGTTTGGCAGATCTTCATCAATAACCCATTCCCGATTCCGCTTATCCAGCAAAGCAGTCCAATCTCCTGTCTCGACATCAGTGCTAAGTACGTTTTGCACTTGTACACTGGTATTGCGCGAACTAACAATGTTTCTTGATACATCATCCCAGTCGTGAAAAACTCGCTGTAGTAGACGATTCGCACAAATGCCTTGTGTATGACTTGGAGACGAAACAGCTTTTGTTTGAAGAAGGTGCTACGAATAGTGTAGCTTGGAACACCGAATGCGAAGATATGCTATGTTTTGGTGGAAATGGACAGCTGAAGATTCGTGCAGGTCAATTTCCGGGTCACACTCAGCGAATGCAAGGTTTTGTCGTAGGATTTTCAGGCTCGAAGGTGTTCTCGCTTAGTGCATTGAGTGTACAGACTATTGATGTACCGCAGTCCGCACCGCTGTATCGCTATCTGGAGCAGAACAATTTTGCTCAAGCGTATTCTGTGTCGTGTTTGGGTGTCACAGCAGCAGACTGGCGTTTGCTAGCATGGGAAGCTCTCAAAAGTATGCGCTTCTCAGTAGCACGAAAGGCTTTCATACGTGTTCGCGATGTGCGATATATTGAACTTGTTAACGCGCTTGAACAGACTTGGAAACAGCAAGTACCCCAGGTAGCTGTAGATGGCAATAACAATCAGGAAGATGAAGATGTCGGTGGTGAAGCTGGAAAGAAAGTCAAAGCTCTACTGCAGGCCGAGATCATGGCGCACCAAGGCAAATTCCCGTTGGCTGCCAAGTTGTTTGCAGACTGTGGAGAACCAGCACGTGCAATCAAAATGTTCGCCGATCTCCGCATGTGGGACGAAGCAAAGAGGTTTGCTACAGCACGACAGGCTGGGGATGTTCAACAACTTGTACTCGCACAGGCTCGTTGGGCTGAGGATGTTCAGGATTGGCGTGCTGCAGCAGAAATGTATGCAGCAAGTGGAAATTATGTTCGAGCTGGAGAGATTTTGGGTGAACATGGCTGGCTCACCGAACTCTTGGAACTCACCCGGAAACCTGAAGCTGCTACGAGCTCGCAGTTGTTAATTGTTGCTGCCAATTTATTTTTGAAGGGTGGTCAATTCGCCAATGCGCGTGATATGTACTTGAAACTCGGAGATCTTGATGCACTGCTGCAAATGCATATCCGATTGCAGGAATGGGAAGAAGCTGTGCGTCTGGCAGACAGACACCGGGACAGTGTCCGTCGACCTGATGAAGTTTTCGTGCCTTATGCACAATGGTTGGTAACTCAAGATCGCTTCGATGATGCACTTGAAGCATACACTCGTGCTCAGCGACCGGATCAATGCTGCAAGCTGCTCTGTCAGTTGATTGACAACGCCGTAAGTGAACACCGATATCGTGCTGCTGCGTATTATCACTGGAGACTGTGTGAACAGCAAATGAATACCATCTTGAGTCCAAACGAAGAACCTGGAGGTCCTGTTCAACTGAACGAAGCACAACATTTACGACTCGCTGAGGCGGCAGAGAACGAACTTCTGTCCGAGCTGTACTATGCGTATGCCATGATCTATGCGTTCACTGATGAACCGTTCACGTCATTGCTACCAGAATCGCTGTTCCATGCGGCTCGATTCCTTCTCAATAAATTAGCCGCTCGAGGAAACACTGGAAGGACGGGAGGTGCTAGTGGCAACGCCATCGTCGTGGCACCTCCCCCACCAGGTATTTCACTGAGCAACATTTACTTCACACTTGGTCATCATGCGCTTCAACTCGAAAGCTACAAACTGGCGCGCCAGGCGTACGACAAACTTCTTCAGATGAAACTCCGTCCAGATTGGCAGTCTGTTGTCGAGTGCACTGCCATGACGTTACAAGCTCGACCTTATGCTGATCGCGAGGAACTGCTGCCAGTGGACTACCGTTCATCGACTGTGAATCCTCCGTTGAATCCGAACAATACCGGCGATGTCTGCATTAATTCAGGTCATCCATTCGTACGCTCGTTCGTGTCGTTTGAAAACCTTCCGCTCGTTGAATTCCAGCCAGAGGTACGTTATACCTTTCCTGCATTCATCAGGTTACTACATGTAGATCACTGACACTTCTTTTGTCGACAACAGCCTGGTCTTTCAGATCAAGAAGCTGAAGAATTAATCTTGATGCATCCGAACGACTCAGGAGGCAACAAACGAGCTGGTGATGGCTGGAGAGAGACCGATTATGGTAACGGATCCCAAACCATGAAACTCGACGATGAACCAGTCGACCCAACCAAATACGGCATCGATCTGTTTGAACAAGCCCTTAACAAGCAGGCGACGTATGGTTCCAGTGTCGGTCACCGTTCAGGATCAGCTCAATATCGAGTACTTCAGTTGGATGCTCGAACACTGCAAGCACTTCGTCCAAACGAGGTCTTCATTGTCAAGTACCCGACCCGTGCCGTAAGTCCGAAGTACTTCAAGAACATGATCCCGGAGATCAAGATTTATCTGTCTCCACACTGCCGGCGGTTCTTCCACGAAGAAGACTTTGAGTTCGAGTACCTCAAGGCTGGTCACTGTCCATGTTGCCAAGTAGCAGAGCTTGCAGCACTAAACCCTCCAGCACAGGACGATGAAAACGAAGTCGATACCCTGCTAAATGGATCAAAACTAAAGAAGTAAGAGTTCTCTAGACGTCTCTAGACGAAATGCAAACTGCCATTACCGAAGTGCACCTGAGCAAGGTCAGCTAATATATACCGTCGTCTCGAAGAGCTCTAAGCCTGAGAGAACGTGTTGTCAGACCGAGGCGTTCTACTGAAGAAGGGCGAACGCAGCAGCGTGACGTCCTCAATTTGATCCCATTGACGTCGTCGACCAGAAGGCGTCATGAGCTGTGGAGCTGCAGGAGAACGCACCACCGGTGCAAGACTTCCAGGAGTGTTGGCCCCTTCCGTCATTGCGAACTGCAGAGACTCTCGCTCGACACCCGTATCACTGTCGCTGGTAGCCTCCATGTTCTTCACGGCTCGTTCCGCCATCTCCACCCAGTTTGTCCGCGACAAAACGTACGTGAAAATCGTGAGCTTCAAAACCTCCATTGAGCAAACACCATACCAGAGGGCAGAGAAGCCAAGACCCATGGTAACACCACCAAAGTAAGCAATCGGAAGCTCGATGCACCACACACTCAGCGAGCTTACCCACGCCGTCACTGAGACTTCGCCCATAGCAGCAAGAACCGAAGAAATCAAAATCTCCACAGACTCGATCATATAGCCCGTGATAAAGATGGGTTGTACCAACATGCACAACTGAAGCAGCATGTCATCGTTCGTATACAACCGGAACAGCGTCTCACGTAGCAGGAAGGTGAGAATCGCCAGAAACACCACAGTACCGACTGTGCAGAGGAATCCCAAGAACCCTAGCACTCTCGCAGCTTTGGGACGGCCAGCACCGAGATAGTTCGCCACGCGGATTTGTGTAGCTGAGCCGAAGCCCCAGAAAAGTGCCCATAACAACGACCAGAGTCCGGAAATCACAGCATTCGCAGCAATCACATCCGATCCGAGCTTGGCAGCTACGAGTGTCAACGCCGAGTTGGCCAGATTGGACACCATACTGTTGGCCGCCACTGGTCCTGCGATGCCCATGAAGATCTTGAGTCTGTCCGGCGTAAAAGCAGCCAAATCCCAGCCTCCCCACGCTTGAAGATGCATCTTCTTGTACAGAATACAGTACGAAATGAGCGAGATGGGCTGGAACCACGCTGCAATGACTGTAGCCATGGGGGAGCCGTCAAAGCCCAGGCCTCCCCACCCAAACGCCCCAAAGATGAGCGTGTAGTTGGCAGCACACGCCACGCCAATGGACAGCGTCCCCACCACCGTCACGGGGGACATGATGCCCATAGATTGAAAGTAAAGGCGCACACAGGCGTAGACCAAGGACGGCCAGACACTCAGCGACAAGATGCGAGCGAAGCGCACGCCCAAGTGGACCACCTCGGCGTCGTCCGTAGACACTTCCAGCACGTAGCCGATGCACCAATACCAGAGCACCACCGGTATTGAGAGCGCCGACACAACCACAAGGCCGATCTGCAGCCACACGCCCGCCAGATCGCCGTTCTGGGCGCCCCACGCCTGACCGCAGAGCGTCACGAGCGCCGTGGCCCCCGACCAGACGCCGGCCAACGGCACGTTCGTCCACGTGGACGCCAAGGATGCCGCCGCGAGCGACGACGTGCCGAGGTGACCCAGGAACGCGCTGTCCACGGAGATGAGCGCGATGCGCGCGAAAGTGGAGAGCGACACTTGCAGCGCCATCCATGTGAGGCCCCAGAACTCCTCGGCCACGTTCACATCCTCCTCCGTCTTGTGTGCGCGCAGCAGCGGCGACGACTCTTTCATGGCGCTCGATGTGCGCACCACGAGGTCGATTGAGGAATGACCACACATCAAAGACAATCGAGTGATCCGACGTTCATGGACGTGACTAGGACCTAGGTACGGTGTGGTTGGTCATACGACTGGTTGACGAGGAGGGATCAGAGGACGGTCTCATTGCTTTAATCGATGTCGAAGCTGTATCTGCCATTCGTGGACCTCTCCTCGACAAGTAATTGACAAGCTACACTACAACTTCCAGACGATGAGCCTCTCGTAGCAATCACCAATCCTCATGTACCGCCTTGCCATGGTGCTGGTGTTAGTGGACGCCGTCGTCCACGTGGTCCCATTGATGCACCAGTCCGCTCGGCGTCAACAGCGTCGTTGGAACAGGGGACGGCAGCCCAGTGTTGGCTCCGAGAGCCGTTGTGCCCCCCTCCGCAACTGCCACGCTTACTTCTTCCTTCTCGTCCTCCACCTCCATGTTCTTCACCGCCTCACGCGCCATTGCAGCGAAGTCGATCCGACGCAACACGATCACGTACACTGCGAGCTTGAGCACTTCCATGAGGCAAATCGAGTACCAGAGCGCTGCGAAGCCGCCGTCCAGCACGATTGCAAGCACATAGGCAGCAGGAAGTTCAACGAGCCAAGTGGCCAGCGTACTCGTCCACGCAGTGATGTGGACCTGGCCCATGGCAGACAGAATCGAGGCGAACACCATTTCCATCGCCTCGATCATGAACGCAACTACAAAGATCGGCAGCACTGCCACGCAAACATTTAGCAAGTCGCCGTCGTTCGTGTACAGCCTGAACACATCCGCTCGAAACACCAGAGTGACCAGCGCGAGTATCGTCACGGTGATTACAGTGCATCCAAATCCGAGAATGCCCAGTGTCTTGGCAGCGTTCGGGCGATTCGCACCGAGCAAGTTGGAGACGCGAATCTGCGTCCCCGAGCCGAAGCCCCAAAAGAGCGCCCACAACAAGCGCCAGAAGCCCGACACAATGGCATTAGCAGCGATGATATCGGCCCCCAGCCAAGCTGCAATCAGCGACAGTGCTGAAGACGCAACGTTCGACACCAAACTGTTGACCGCCGCCGGAGCCGAATTGTTGTAGAACACCGTCACCCGTTCGCGCGTGAATTCACTGAAATCCCAGCCGCCCCACGCGTCCAGATGCATCTTCTTGTACACGACGCAGTACCACGTGAGCGCCATCGGCTGGAACCACGACGCCGCCACCGTGGCCAGCGCCGAGCCGTCGAATCCAAGCCCCTGCCAGCCGAACGCGCCGTAGATGAAGACGTAGTTGCCTGCAACAGACACAGCCATGGAGAGCGTCCCCACCACTGTGGTAGGCATCATGACTCCCATGGCCTGGAAATAGAGACGCAAGCAGACGTAGATGAGGTTGGGCCAGATGGAGAACATCAAGATCCGCGAGAAGCGGACGCCCAGTCGCACCACGTCGTCGTCGTCCGTGGACGCGCGGAGACCGAGCTCCACGCACCAGTAGTACAGCATCAACAAGGGTGTGCACACGGTCACGAGGGTGAGGCCCATCTGCAACCAGACGCCCGTGAGTTTGCCGTTGCCGGCGCCCCACGCTTGGCCGCAGAGCGTCACAATGGCAGACATGCTGGACCAGACCGTCAAGAGCGGCACCGTGGTCCACACGGACGCCAAGGACGCGGCCGCCAGCTCTGTTGTGCCCAAGTGGCCCAGGAACGCGTAGTCGATGGAATAGAGAGCGATGCGGGCGAAGGTGGCGAGCGAGACCTGCAGCGCGATGGAGGCCAGGCCCTTGAACTCGTGGCGGGCGTCCACGGGGGCCTCGTGTGCGCTGGCGCTGGTGGGCAACAGCGGCGTCTCCTCGCTCATGGCGCTGGCGGTTGTGCGGCGGCAGGCGAGACGAGGACTGACGGACATACGGACATACGGACCACACGCGGTGCCGCCCCCGTCGACCGTCGACGCTCAGGAAGCGCTCAAGACTGAGTCAAGAAGGGACCCATCCGATGATTTGCTCGATGGCTGCTTCAGTACGAAAATGGACCGCGATGTGGCGCACATAACCTTTGTGAGCCACGTAAGACAGCAGAATCAGAAGTCCGAAATTAGAATCGAACTTATCAGATACAACGGTATCTATCATTCCAAAATCAGCCACCGACCCCTCAGAGAGATCGGAGGCCATCAGCAACCTGTCTGCACTGGGAGTAACCCACACCAAGAGCATCAGCAAAAGGAGTCAGCAAAAGGTCTCCTGAGAAAGATCTCTCTTGTTTAAAGTATACGCCCCTCTATTAGGAGCACTGTGTATCGCCTCGTGCAGACCTAATGGGGACCAAAGGCGATCCACCAGACCCGCCATCACCTACGGAGACTCTGGGGAGGGGCACAAACACTCCCGCAATGGAGAGAACCATATCAGAAGGGTCACGAGCACGTGACAACGGCCAGCTCAAGCATAAGCAGAAGCTCGGTACCTCAAAGGCCAGCACTGAAAAAACGTCAGACAGAGAACCAACAGTACCCAATACGAACAAACAGAAGAAATCAAAGACCCTGGAGAGCACTTGACCCCATGTGGTGTCGGGTTTCTTGCAAAAGCGACTTGCCGTCACGAGTGCCGAGTTGGTGAATGGGATGGGCCGCCGTTGGAAGTTCTCAGTCAACAACAGTGACCCACACAACCGGACTTTACCGGACTACGACTCGTGACCAACGCTCGTAGGTCCCTTTATAAGGACCTTCAATCACCAAGTCACTTTATCGGGAGCTGCATACAACACTCCTGATGACCAGTAGTCGAGATCCGCACTTAGGCGAGTCATCGTCGGGTG
>NBNE01000736.1:0-17841 GCA_002215365.1 Phytophthora megakarya | reverse complement strand
AACTCACCCGAACGTGAGAATTCTATCGTGTCCTACACGACACCCAGATAATATAGTAACAGATCCACATTTGGACTTCACTTTTCGTTTGCTCCTACATCCACCTATGGATCCAACTTACCCCACATAGATCTTTAATCGGCCTCTTGCCATACACAAGGTTATGTAAACCCTGTCCTTCGATCTGCAACCTCCTTGCAGATTCATCAACCCTCATCCACACCAATGACCAGCTCATCAGTGGGGATCCAGATCTCACGATTCTTCATGAGACCGCATTACAACAAACCGGTTATGGTTGGTGCAGTCTCCCAGGAACTCATCAAGCAAGGCGCCGCAGTTGAGATCTGCTTCATATACCCAAGGCGGATCCTCATATCCGCGCCAGTGTACCTGGAACTCCCGATAGATCCGTCCATACCTTGTCCTTTTACCAGTCCTCATATCAGAAATTTAGTCTACTTCATATTCATCGGGGTCTCGATCTTGAATCCAACTGCATAATCGAAATCAACCCGATCTGCACTCGACTCCTCTAGGCGAGCTGCAGGTAGATCTGGAAAAATCCTGACCGTTTTGAACTTCGAGACGCGCACCATTGTGGCGAAGCGGGATCTGCGAAAATCACGTTTGCGCACGTCTCGATACCACTGGCGCCCGGACACTGACTAACGAAGGGGGTCCTCCGATGATCCGGAATCTGGTTATGTTCCTGCTTACCTTGTGTACCCGACGGCGGGCGGGTTACGCTCTCCTGGGTGACTCGTATGACGTCGATCGGCCAAGATGGATACGCAGGGGCTTGAGATAGCGTGGAACTTCTTCACTCTACCTCGAATCTGTTGATCTTGATCGCATGCGCGCCCTCGAGCCGCGATCAAGCTGCCTGGTTGTCGATCCAGGTCTTCTGGGTGTCCAATGTCGGAGATCTTGCTCCTTCCTTGTGTATGTTTGCCGCTTCGTATAGCGAGGAACTTTTGGGTCGGGATCCGATGCGATCAGTCCAAGCAATCAATGCCTTCCGATCAACAGTAAACACTTGACGACAAGTCGCTAGGTAGGGCAAAGCTGGCCAATATATTATCCAGGCTTAACCGCTACGCTAGTTCCTACGTCCTTGCCGTCTGCGCACTTGGGGGTCAATCTAATCCCCGATTCGAGGCGAGAGAAGACACTTGTGTAGCTTAGAGCAAATTCGTCTGTTTACGTTTATCCCTATATCTATTAACTCATCATCAGCTGCTTTCCTACGATCACCTGACATCTGGATACCTACCTCATCCTGAGATCTGTCGATCGGCGATCTCGATCCGCAATCCCGATCAGCGATCTCGATCGTGGCCTAGACCCGCAATCACGATCGTGGTCTTGAGCCGTCTCCCGTTCGTCGTCGCGCGGTGATCTTCATCGTCGCTGGTCACTTCGGGGGCACGACTGCTGCCTCTCGACGGGCCCGTCCCGCTTCCTTCCTACGATCCTGGATCACTATCTTGCCTTGACCTGGGATCGCCTTCATCTCGCGTATCTTGATCTGTGATAAGCGCGACTCCAATGTTGCCATCCCCCTTCGATCGCTATCTGCTGACCCGCCACAGCCCCGGATCGCAGGTCGACAGCGACTCATGTCCTCCAATTCTCTATGATCCTGCATGTCCCAGACCGCGGCACGGCATGGGTATGTCGCCATCCATCATTCCAGGGGTCAATCGTGGGCCATCCGAAGTCAACATCACTCACCGGCGTTGTCGCACGCTGGATCTTGGAGAGGTGACTTGATGCCTTGGCTGGAGTGGGATTTCTGTCGCCTGGTCCGTCTCTATCTCGCGATCTGGCAGCCGAGGTTGCCTTTCTCGTGAGATCTTGTTCGCGCTTCACCACGTACCACCGGAAAGATGCTATACGTAGATACTGCAGTCTCCTACCTCACTGCATATTCCCCCATCTTCTCGGCGACGCGAAATGGCCCATGCCATAAGTATGCCAGTTTCTTAGCATATTTTTCACGCGACTCGATCCAAGTACAACCAAAATCTTGATCCAGACTCCACAGGATGTGGGCGTACTAGATCATTATGTGTGTCGGCTCGGTCCGCGATCGTAAACGTTGGTTGACCTGTTCTCGAGCCTGTTGGTAGTACTTTTGCATCCGATATCGCCACCTTCTTGGATCTCGGTCGTGCCTGAGAGTGCTCCCCATCGGGATCACCGCTTCCAGAGTAGGTATAGGATCCCAGCCATGTATCATGTAGAAAGAGGTTTCACCCCGGATCCGGTCCCTTGCGGTGTTGATCGCGAAGGTAGCCGTTCGGCATATTCATCCCCATCACGTTGATCCAAATCCTACACATACATTTTAAGAGCTCTGGTGGTCGTCTGGACTCTACGCTCTGCGGATCCATTGGCTTGGGGTCGATAAGCCATAGTAGCACGTTGCCGTTGATCTAAGATTTTGATGAAGGACTTGAAGAAGTCGGACATGAAACCTGGCTCTTGATCATGCCAGGTCACCTCGCTCGCACCAAATCTGCGGAAGACGCATTCTTCGTAAGTCTCAGCGATCGTCTGCGCAGATCTAGAGGCGTTGGCCTTGGCGATCACATATCCCGAGAATAGATGTACGAATATCAGCAACTCTGTGTTACCATTCCAAGATCTAGGCAGCGAAGGTATGTGATCCATGGCAATGATCTGGAACGGGTATGTTGCCTGCAGGTTACCAGGTGACTCACCCGGGATCCGAGACCGTCCTTTGCCTGTTTCGCAATCGACACATTCTCCCACATATCGCTGTACGCGCTTATATAGGCCTCTCCAGTGGGAAGGATCGCGGATCCAATCATAGGGTCGACCTATTCCTTGATGGCCACCCTGCAGACTCGTGTGATAGTGATGAAAAATATCTTGTTGAAGCGTCTCAGGCACCACCAATTGCATCAGCTTGTCTCGATCCGCAGTGGCCTCCTTTGTTGTCGGGTGGTAAAAGAGTAGATCGGACTGATCCACTTCATAATTCGTGGTAAAAGATCCAAACACCTTAGCTTTTTCTTGTATCAGATCTGGGATCTTCCCAACCAAATACTTCTTCAGTCCTGCGATCCAAGACTCCTCATCTTGTGCTTGCCAGGTCCGCTCGATCCGCAGTTCTCTCCCAAGTTTCTCACGCAATGAACCTGGATCAGATCCCATGCGCACTCCAAATCTAGCCTTAGAAAAGGTCGTTACCGCAGATATCTGTGCGATTTCGTCTTCGGTCTTCACTGCCAGGATTTCGACCAACCGGTTCAAGGTCACTAGATCCTGGATCTCTTTCCAGACTCAACATCTATCCCGCATTGTCGTTGCAGAGCAGCACTTGTTAAGCTGTCAGTACTCCCATTCCAATCCCCTTTATCATGGAACAGCTCGTGATCCGGCCAAGTATATAGTCGATCCAAAGCCCGCTGACGTAACAGTGTCAAATCCGGTCCATTACAATCAATCTCACTTCGTACTTGTCGGATCACCAGGTTCGAGTCTCCGCAGATCACCAGACGTCGTGGATCCAGATTTTCCAACATAGCAACAATCCATGGTATTCCGCCTCGTTCGTTGTCAAACCTTCGGCGTATCCAGATCTAGCCTTCAACACCCTCCATTCAGGCAGCTCCCACAAGATCGCCCTGTAGGCGCCTCCACCTCCCTTGACACGAGCTGATACGTCGAAGCTAACGACGTATAGATCCTCATCGCGTCCAATAGTGGGGATCGGAGCCTGGAGTTTACGTTTTGCCTCCTTTTTTGGGACAATCGAGATTAACGCATTATCTACCTTTGAGCTAGGTGTGATATTCGCCGCCAATGCTCCCAGGATCTCATCTTCGCCCTTGACGCACTTGGTGATCTCGAGAGTCCATGGCGACAGCCACTGACCTAACCGCCACAGCAAGGCTGTGGATCTGAAAAGCCACACCAGAGTGGAATGTCGGGTCAACACACGGATCAGACGTCCGACCAAGGCATTGTAGTTGAGATCTAGGATCCGCAGCAAGGCCAATACATCCTTCTCCGAGATGCCATAATTCAGCTCTTTTGACGTCAAGGTACGGCTTGCAAACATCACGGGGCAGTAGACCTTGTCATATTCCTGCATCAACGATCCTGAGACGGTCCAGTCACTGCCATACACCACAACCGTAGCCCTTCGATCCGGATCAAAGTGCCGCAAGATCGGAGTAGTGGTGATCTTGGATTTAAGCACCCTGAAAGACCGGTACGCATGGATCCAACGCGGATTCACTTCAGTGAGATCTTGTGCCTCCAGATCCAAGGTGTTTTGGTGGTCGATCGCTTGATCTTCCTGTGATCCTTGATCCACATACTCCACCTTTAATACTCGTCAGATCCGCGCTTGGGTGGTGTCCTTCATCATCGCAGCAAAATCAATCTCTCGTAACTCATACTAAACCGACGCATAGACCACATAGTCTTCAATGAATCGGCTGTAATAGTTCAAACTTCCCAGAAATGACTGTATGGCCCTAAGTGATCCTGGAAATGCTAGATCAGTCAACACCGACAGGACTTTCGGATTCGCCTCCAGTGAATTGTGGGAGACCTTATGACCGAGATATTCCACTTTAGGTATTCCCCAAAAGCTCTTAACCGCACTGATCGACGGATTCCACTCATCACACACTTCGAGTAAACCCCAACTCGATCACATAGTTGATCCCAGTTATTGGCTGAGACCAGAATGTCGTCGATGTATGATCTACGGCCAAGCATCGATGGCTTGCCCGGACCCACCGGTTCCCCATCCTCAAACACATCCAAAGTACTTCCATAGCCTTCAGATTTCAGGATCCGAGTGAATCCATACAGCACGTTATCGATCATACGTTGATAGAGCTGGGGCGCATTCTTCAAGCCGAAGGGCATCCGATTCCACTCAAAGATCCCAAAGGGAGTAATAAAAGCCGAGATCAAACGAGCACGGTCCGTCATTTTCTCTACCCAGAATCCACTCGCCATATCCAAAGAACAGTACAAGAGTGTCAATTCCCGATCTTCAGTAAGTCGTTGATCAAGGGCATTAGGTAGATCATCAACTGGCTTAGACTGTTAACCAACCGGCACTCGATCACAACCTGATATCCGCTCCATTCTTCTTGATGGTCACCACGATCGGGGAAGCCCATGGTGATATAGAGTAGCTGATCGTTTTGGCAGATAACATACCCTTGATCAAATCCGCAACTTACGTCACTTCAGGGAGATAGTCCTGGCCCCTCCGACATCAATGTCGCTCACAACACCTCGGGCAGCCGGCGGCAGGGCATTACCTTTGCCGATCAAGAGGTACCGGAACTTTCAGATTCTTTGGTGAAGTCGATCAATTTCTTCTGGGGTCTGATTATCAGATCCACATAGCTGGATGTCCTCGATCTTCACATCTTCCGTCGTCACGGGCACTTCAGGCAGTACCACCATCTGACCGTCGACATCTTCCGCGTACAGATCACTTCCTTCATGGTAGTATACACATTCATCCTAATCTCGATCTGGGTCCCAGGTAAGGTCCAGCTCCGATGCGCCTGGTTGATCCTCAACAACAGGTGGTGGATACATGTCCGTTCTCTGTGTCATAGACGCGACGCACGTGTAGTTCCCCGGATCAAAGGCCACATGTCCCGTCCCAGATTGTACACGCATCATTGATAACGGATCTGATCTATCGCATTTCGACGGTGATGTTCCTTGATCCCGACCCCTTGAATGTAGTTGATCCTGGTTGGCAACCCTAGTTCCATCTAGACCTTCTTGTTGCGTCTCCACTGCACTTGAAGTTTCTTCCAACGACGGATCAGTCGCCCACACGTCTGGCGTTACTTGATCGAGATCTTCTAGCGCCTCCTTGATGGTTACGTCATGCGATATAGAGTCTCCATCTGCAATAGACGGTAGATCTGACTCCTCAGTTGCGACAGACGCTAGATCCAACGGTCGAATCTCCAAACCGATTTGTCCGACGGCGACATATCCGACGGTGAGTTGTCCGAAAGCCAGGCAGTCAGGAATATCTTGATCCTGACTCGCCTTGACCTTCTGACACTGGATCGACGTCGTCTTCAGTCTCTGGAGTATTGCGGGCGGGGTTTCGTACTCGGATCACTCCGCCGCGGGTGCGAGCGGGATCTTGATCTCCATATCTTCGGATCGAGTGTCTGTCGTGACTTCCAACGCTAGATTCTGCCACTCCATGTAACGACAGAGCCGATCGAGATGAAACCTGGTATTTGTGGCACATGATCCCCGGCCAGCCAGATCCCGATCCGCTGGTCTTGATGTATGATCAAAACCTCGTCCCCGATGTTGGTGATCGAGATGTACTTCGTTCTCCCTGGCCCATCAGATATGGTGGGCACCCATTGATCCCCACGTGTGACCCACAGCTTGTCGTGGATCGACGATCTCAGGCGTAATGGCAGCTCCACCGACTCTCCTGCTTGGATCCAAAGATATTGGCCGGCATTCACGATCTTCGCTTTGTCGCTATAGCGCTGGCGCGTTCCGCTAAGCTGGATCCAGACTTCATCTGGCAAGCTGACCGATCCATTTAGATCCAGGCGGATCCCGGCTGGGACCATGAAGCCATACCGAGTATAGTTTGTTGGCCAGTCAGATCACCAACCCAGATATGGAAGAAATACATCAATGATCCAGCGAGAGTCACCTTGATCCGGGTTCTTCCTTCTGTCCGATACACATTTTCGCCAATTCCCACGCGATCTGTGGGTTTAAACCATAGACCTGGATCTTGCTGTCTCCAATAACCTCGTGACGCTCCTGGTTGCAGCTCCAGACTCATGGTAACTTCAGATCTGGCATACTCGTCGACCTGGCGAAGACTTGAAATTGCGAAGGTATGTTTCCTATGTAGATCACATGTATTACCGTGTGGATCTGGTCGTTTACTAACCTGATCTACCGCTGGCTTGTTCAGAAATTTGATGCAGTATCTAGAACGCTCGGCTCGCATCAGATTCCACCCCGACAAGCGTCCTAGTTTAACATCTTTTCAGCAGCTTCGGTAACATACTTATGTGCTTCGTGGGGTTGATCCACTGGTGGGTCTGGTTGTAGAACTCTTCCATCGGATATTTTCCCATGTCATGCAACTCTCCACATCTGTGACACACGGAGAGGCAGTGATCCGAGGGGTGGCCTCTCTTGCCGCACTTCGTGTATGTAACACGTCCAGCAACCAAGATCCGAGTGCTTCCGGGATTCACAGTGCCAGCATCGATCGCGGTTAAAACCATTACCGTGGATCTTCGCGTTGTGATCTTGATGGCTATGATCACAGTTTGGGATTCGCGGATCTAGGTCCGCCGACTCCTTTTCCATCTTTGGGGTCACATCTTCGTTCGCTGCAAGGAAGATCCTGCGATGACTGTCGATGTCAGAGTCGGATCCACCCGATCCATCAGATTCGCTGTCGGATCCATAGCCGTTGGCTTGAGTCTGGATCGCACGTACTTGTTTCGCTGGCGCACAGGGGGTCATAATGGTCGTCTTCTGGCGATACTTGTTAGATCAAAACGCAGCTTCTTTCTGATGATTCTTAGAGCGATCCCGAGCGCGAAAGACTTCTTCGAGATCGTCCGCGTCAGTCAACCGTAGCAGGGTTACCCGTTCTTCTAGATCTTGACACGCAAGCGTCTCGATATAATGATACACATTTTTACGTCGATCCTTCGCGCAGCCATCCTTGATCTTCAGTCGCTCACGGAGTCACGCCACGTTGAGCCGATACAAGTAGTCCAGCATCGCGTATGGTAGTATTGATTTGCTACCGATGTTCCAAGCCCAATGTATTGGATGTGGAAGCTGCGTATCAGATCGCTCCATTTGTTGCGAGTAGATCTACTCAGCTGTCGATACCAGTTCTTCGCGGATCCAGCGAAACGATCTGCGAAGGTCAAACACTTTTCATCATCCGATGCTTGATCTCGCATAGCAGACTTGACTTTGCTGATCCACGCTCGCGCTCGATCTTCGTCTTAATCCTTGCCAGTGAACTCCTTGAGTTCCGAGATCGCCGAGATCCGAACACGCTCTACCATGGTGGAGCTTGTGGATCCAGCAGCAGATGTAGCTACTGTGGCTTGTGCAGACGTTGGAAAGTCTACATCGTCTGATCGTACCCCCAGAGCGATCCACGGCCGGGGGATCGAATGTATTCTATCTCAACATCTTGTGATCCTTGATGCTGCAACTGCGTAGTAGCTGGATCTTTGTTCGCCTCCCTTTCTTCGGCCAAGTATCGGTCCATTGCAGCATTGAAGAACTTCTGCAAGGTACCGACCGATCAACCCAAAATCTCAGTGGCTGTGTCTTGATCCGTCGGTGCGGATATATTATCGCGGCGACGGGTTTTAGCTGGACTAGAGCGGCGGATTTTGGATCTCGATGCTCCAGAGGGTCCTAGGTACATCTGTCGCGGTAGCTCCGAGGAAGTGTCGGAGCGGCTGATGCGTAATGTGACGACACTGTCAAGTTATCAACGACGTCGGTCGTGGTCAATGACAGTGGCTCTGGGCTCTGGGGCACTTCGCCTACTAGGATCTTCAACATCTGGAACAGATCGCGACTGGTGGCTTGGATAACATTTGAGATCCAAGTCAAACAGAGCGTCTGCGTTGAAAGGTCTGGGGATCATATCAGCTTCTTTCAACAGCCCGATCAGCTTCATCGCTGCATCATATATGTTGTCCAGTGTGGCGGGAAAAGTCACAGGCTCCTTCGGATCCACGGTCCGCTTGAGCTTCAGGTTCGGCATCACTGGATCCTGTTTCACGAAGTCACGTAGCTCCTTGTGGTGATACATGGACTTCAGATCCTCTTCAAACATGCCAGATCCGTGGTGACCTTCGTCTTTCTCGTCATCTGACGCTTTCACCTTCTTTCGCACAGTCTTGAATCTTGGCTTCCCGACCTCGGATCCAGAGACTTGCGTATATTGGCCGGAAAGGCGCTCAAGCGCCAAGGAGATAAAAATGGTATAGCGCGAGAGAGCTGGGAGATCTAAGAACCCTGAACCGGCTGGGAGAAGTTGGGCGCCCAACGACGCGCGATACAGACGACCTCGTCCTGGAGGTTGAAACGCGCGATCCAGATGACCCAGAACGCGGGACGAGAAAGGTTTTCCCCGTGATCACACGCTCACGAGACGCGTTGAATCCAGCGCCGAGGGAACAACCGGAGCTCTTGAAATATCTCGAGGTTCAACGACTCCGTCTGGATCGAGTCCGTACTGCGCAAGAGGAAGAGTCTTGGATCGCCAATCTCAAGAAGTTCCTAGACGGGGACATCAGTGAAGCGAAGAGCTGCGTCAAGATAGCGGAACCGTACGAAGTGACGGGAGCCGTTTACTGTACTGCCATGTACGTGGGAGCGAGGCCGCAGAAAATCGGGATACGATCATGAAATGGGTCGTTCCAGACACCCTCAGAGAAGACGTGTTGCACCACTACCACGCAAGTCTGGAAGGCGGGGATCAGAGCTTCGGTCGGACATATCACCGGGTACGACAACACTTCCACTGACCAGGGCTGTTCAAGAGCGTATTACGCCACATCGGAGAATGTGTCGACTGTGAGACGGGGAAAGGCTGCCCCACGATTCGAGGATAGTCACTAGGCAATATAGTGGCGACGTACCCGTTCCAAGTCGTGGCGATGGACCATGTCCCATCACTACCCGCGTCGCATGAAGGCATCACGGAACTCTTGATCCCGGTCGACCTCCTTTACGGGTTTCGTGATCGCGAAGGCGAGTGCGTTTCGAACGGCTCAAAACGTCGCGAAATCGTATGAGGAAGCTGACTTCAGACGATTCGGTGCCAGCGAAGCGGTCCGTCACGACCGCGAGCCAGGCGTCATATCAGACTTTTTCAAGGCTTTCAATAAGCAGATGGGACAACGGCAACGCGCGACACTCGCGTACCGTCCGCAAGCAAAACGGGGCGGTAGAACATGACCATTACGACGCCTATCCAGATGTACATTGCCGACATAGACCAACGTGACTGGGACCAATACACGGAGCGACTGACGTACGCGCTTAACACGGCTCACGACCAAACGCGGGACGAACCCCCGTTCTTCCACGTGCACGGATGGAATCCGCGGTCTACGCTGGAAGCGACGCTAGTGGTGGGCAACACATCGCACTGAGATGCAGAAGCTCGACGATGGGGAATGCAGATTCAGCTCCATTACCTCTCAAAGTTGAAGCCCGTCCGCGAGTTCCCGTCGCGACCTGAGCTGGAACTGACAATACCCTCTGGTGATCGTTTCGACTTCGACGAGGAGCTTCTCCCGGAGGATAGCTGGGAGAGGCGCCACTTGGGCGAAGACGTGTATGAGGTGGAACAAATCTTAGACGTGCGCGAAGGACGGGCGACCCGTTACGGGAGTACACGACGCGAGTCCTGTGTGAAGGGGCGTGTATATGAAGAAACGAGCTGGGTCGACGAGTTGGACCTGAACTGCGGAGTACTTCTGTACGACTTTCTACGACAACGCACAGTACGGAGTCCCTTCGGGGTGATGCAGTCCCGCGAGGACTCGTCGGCCGGGGTATGAACGAAGGTGGTGTTACGTCGACGGGGTGGTCGCCGACTGGAGGAACGGAGGAACCAGGCTCTGGGACGGGGAAGATGAGTTGTGGGAAGTAAGAAGGACCGGCTCGTTGGCCGAAGATAGGGCGCAGGAGGGTCGCTCTATAACAAGACACATAGAAGGCTAGAATGAATGGATTCAAGCTTAAGGCCTATCAAAGCCGGACGGCTACGCTACGCCTATGGTAGATTCTGCCCACGTTCGACAAACTTGGCCACATGGCGACGAACGGCATACGCCGGGTGCTCACGCGTCACCGTACAATCCCCGGTTGTGTTAGGCTGAGAGCAAAAGAAGCGACGCCACGGCTCATTCGAGTTGTCCTCGACCAACTCCGCCTCCAGAGTTGAGTTCCGTAGGTCAGGATACCAGCGACCGACATATGAGCGACCGGGAGGAAATATCAACATTATGACGTCGAGTAACACGTATAGATCCGAGTTGCCTGCATGAAAGAGCGGTAGAAGGAGCTGGAACGCACTGTTCAGGTGATCGCCTACGTGCGACCGACGAGAATTCCTGCGACGACGCCATCGTGCCCACGCGGGAGAGTTCGGCACAGGGAGCTCATGGGTGGACTCCCAATAAGCCTGAGCCCAGTGATCCAGATGCGTCTCGTAGCGGGATAGGAATGGCTGAAAACGCGGATCGCATGCATCGAACATGAGAGGCTGGACGCGCCGCGATAGATAATCCCACGGTCGAGTCGTGTAGAGATCGTTTACCGCCCTCCCGGTCAGCAGGGTCGGTCTCCACGATTCTGGGGCCGGAGGAGGCGTGGTCGGAAAGATCCAGACCCGCGGCGGCAGGTGCGTCACACGTAGGGCACGAGCCGTGATGGACGGTAGCGTAATAGCCCTCTTGGCGCAAGGCCAAGGTGTATGGCGGGACCGAGTCCAGTCAGTCGGGTCTGAGAACGGACGAATCGCTGGGGCGAAGGTAGGTCGCGTTGTTGAAGTAGACATCGTCGGTGTAGTCGTCGCAACGATCGCCGAAGCCCCTTCGCCACTAGTAGTCGGCCCGTCGTCCGCGTCGGAGGGGTCGCTACTGGAGAATAGGTGATTACCACCGGACGGGGTGGCTCCATCACCTGAGGCGCGTGGATCCGCGACGTCATCCGGTGAGCCAGAGGACTTCGGATCCGAGGGCGGCGACACCCGACGAAGCTGACGAGCTGGTCGACGCTCGGCCGAGGCCTCACTCGAAGAGTGTGGAGAAATTGGGCGACGACGCGAGCCAAGATTTGAGTCGGCGACGGGAGACGAGTGAGCCTGGGAGGATGAAGCAGCACTGTCCGTCGCGGCCGTAGCTGCGACGTTTGAGGAGCGACGAGTCCGCCTCAACCCGGACGCACCGGCGTTTTTACTACTGTCACCACGATGCGAGAGAATGGACCCACCGGGACCGGAGGTACGCCCCGCAAAAATGAGGGCGCCGACGGGGTGGTCGAGCTCGTCGAAGAATATGTAGGCGGGGTTGGCGGTGACGAGACCAGAGTGTATACACCAGCCGACGACGCTGGGTACGTGATAGAGGAGCTGTATGGTGTCGTCGAAGACGCGCCAGTTGATGACGACGAATGCGTGGCTTTGGGGCTCTCCTTCGTAGCCGAGGACGCGCCAGACGACGACGCCGAAGGTGTAGCCGCGGAGCCACTCTGGGCGGCCACAAAAGCGCCAGCCGAAAAGGCAGGCATCGACGAGTGCGAAGTTCCTCTGCCCAAAGCCGCAGCCAACGACGGGAGCCCAGAAAGCGTGGCCGCCGTCCGACTAATAGCGGGGTTGAGATGGAGCGGGAGCGGAACTGCTGCGGTAACGGCAGCCTCCACGAAACTCTCCAAGGTACGAACCAGCGAGGGGATGTGGAGCGATCCACCCGCGGCGTTCACTATCGCACGTAAGACGTGCGACGAGGGCGTCCCGAACGTGACGCACCGTCTCCCGTCCGAGGCGGGTCCCTCGTAGGAGACGCCGCCAGATCATGTGCGTTCGGTACAGGACCGATCCGAGCAGTCGATCAGTCCCTCCAAGCGTGCAATCTCAGCGCGTGAATCGCGTCGACTTTGTGAGCGTTCGTTCTCTAGCCCTAACATGCGGCCATTAAGAGCTGTCATCTAGGACACGATAGAATTCTCACGTTCGGGTTGGTTCTTATCAACAACGCACACTTCCCCACAAAGGTTAGTGGATTGTTGGATCAATACCTGAAAACCAGGAACGATCCCTTACACCGGGTTGGACGAGCCTCTGTGTACCCCGGGGTACCTTCGGTCAACCCTTAAGAAACCAAGCCACTAACGAGGACTACGAAGCATATTTAGCGCTCTCGCGCACACCCACTGCAGTCCCTCAGAATAAGGGTACCGGTTTTCGCAAACCTAGTACAGGGGCACCGAGGGGATCCTCGGTAGGAGGTCTAGTGTGTGTGAGAACCCTATCTCTACACAAATACACACTGAACGAGCTTTCGCTTACGTTCTATACACGGCCACACGCTCCTCTTGGGCTTACCTAGTAGACAGACCCTTGGTTCAATGTACTTCGGGTCTATCAACAGGCATCCACACAACTAGGCGTATCTTGCCCTTAGATAAGCTAGGTAGATTTACCGAAGACGGACTTGACCCTTGTTAGCTGTGGAGGAGAACTGCTTTTTATTACTATTTAATGTGAGGCTATCAGAGCCAGGAGTACCCTCCCTGACACCAACTCCCACGCCGGCGGTGGACTGGGCAACTCGCGGGGTGTCAGGCGAGGGCAATGCTTTTCCGAGCGGTTCGGTCGAGTCTCGTGGGGGCGCCACCGAACTTTCGATGTCATTGCGTGATCTTGCGAAGCTCGTTGTGGGGATCGTCCGTCAGTCTCCACTACGCGTGGATTCTCACTTCGACCAGCGTTTGGATAACATATCTACGGTCTCTAAGAATTTGGCGGCGGTCGTCGCGCCTAATCAACTCCCGCAGCATGAGGCCGAGGAGCTGCCTGAGCTGAGAGAGGAGGTCTCTCGTCTTCTGACCCGCTGTGAGAACGCAGAGCGAGACTTCGTTAGTAAGACTCAGCTTCGGACGTCGGCTGAGGCTGCCTTGGTCCACGCGAACGATGATTTTTACTCGGTCCGTGACTCCAGCCAAGTTCTCCGTGCCGAAAATGAGGACCTGGTCGACCGTGTTCGCGATCAAGACATAGCGGTGGCGGAACAGGCTCACGCCATACAGAGTCTGAAAGATCGCTGCCGTTCGTCTGAGGCCGATTGTGCAGTAATCATGCGTTACGTCGACCAAGGGCGCGAACGCATGAAGGCCGGTCTCGTGGTTTACAAAGCGAAGCTCTCCAAGCTTCACCAGTACTTGGACGAGCACAGCCGGAAGCTATCCAAGCTTCGCCAGTACTTGGACGAGCACAGCCGAGGGAAGGTTAGTTCACCTTCACCGCGTACCAAGGCTCTGTTGACAGAGAATGCCCGTCTTCGGCCGGCGAATTCAGTCCTTCGTCGCAACTCGGCTGAGCATGGGTTAAATACAGATGCTCTGGTGCTCACCGCTGCTGGCATGCCCGCGTCGGGGATAGATTGGAGCTCCTCGGCTTAGGACCCGACCACACCGTCTTCTTCACCTTCTCCCACCGAGTTCTACTTGCGAGCTCTCGGACGACGGAGGTTCCAACGCTCGCCTTACCGCGACCTCGTCCGCTTCTTCTGAGGCATCGTCTGGGTCTGGGGTTTCTGCAGACGAGTCCTCTAAGCACTCGTTCATCCGGCCCACGGCTAATCCTCCCTCTCTCATAGCCCCAGCACCAGAAACACTGTCCGCTGGAAGCAGCGGGGTTTGTTTGACGACGCACCACTAAGTGATCTCGCCTCAAACGTCGGCGCATCCGACAATATGCCTCGGAACAGACGTCTACGTCGGAGGCCTCCAAGCTCCCTGCATCTCGAAGGCTCGGTCGTCCCTCGGTGTACTCGAGGAAGAAGACACAGCCGACAGCTGTGACACCGAAAGCGCGTTCAGGTCACAAGAAGACTCGGCCACTTCTGATTCTTCGGTCGACATTTCGCCACCGGCTAAGAAGGTCTGCTCACCTCCTGCACCAACTCTCACTGATGAATGCATTGACAACGATATGGGAGGTGAGGCTGCGGCCGAGGCCTCCAACGAGGAGGCTAAATCTGGCACAGGGTTGAACCTACCTGTTGTCGCTGATGTTCCGATCCCGTCGTCGGCTGTGGAGGTCTTGGACCTAACAGCTGATGATGTTGTCACTCCGCCAAACGGGAAAGCCTCAAGCCCATTCTCGTCTCCTGTGGTTTCGTTCTTCCCTCGCAAGGATGAACGTCCTCTGAGAAGCACTTCCGTTGCATCTGAGTTCAGGATGCGGGGGAACTTGGAGAAGGAGTTGGCCGATGATGACTTTATACTGGGTCTCACCAACGAGGGCTCGGCTGCCCAAGTCACGGGACCCGTGCATGGTCGGTATCGCAAGTTGCCGAGACCTAGTTCACTGCTTGCGGCAAATCTCGTTTTCTTCCGCTTCCTCCAGCTGCGACCCCCGCACCGGGTGGTTCGCATGATTCCGTGCCCCTCGCAGGCTCTAGTGTCGAGGGCTCGGTCACTGACCCTACTACCTCCAACATTGTTTCTCCTGCCACAGGGGACTCTACTGTGGACATCTCAGTTGGAGGGGAGGTCCCTAATAAGGAGGCTCTTGTTGAGGACTCCTCGTTTGGTGGTACCACAGGCTCAGGATCAGTTGGTCCTGCTACGCCCCTGCCTAATGCGCCGAGTACTTAGTCGGCCATCCCCATCTCTCAACTCCTCAACGAGGTTGACGTTGATTTGGCTACGTTGGATGGGTCTGACACCTCCGTCAGAGGACCAGGGACGCATCCTGATGAGAACCAGCAGAATACCAAGGCCTCGGTTACTCCGGTATCCCAAGAGTCAGAGGATGGGGTCAGTGCCTACGACCGTGGCTATGTGTGGAAGTAATATTCGCGGCGAGCCCTCTTCGGCTACGCCCGCCTCTACTATACCCGACCACGAAAACTCGGTCGACCCCACTGCGTCTCCGGTGCAGTTGGAGACGCGGCCTCAACGACCTACCGAGACCTCGGTCAGGTCGTCAGCTCGTTCTCGTCGCGAACGTGGGCGCACTACCCAGAGCGACCCCCGCCCACGCCGCCCAACTCGGGTCATTACGACCACTGTGACCGCTCGGCGTGGCACTGACACCACCACCTTTAACCCACCGGTGGCTGCTTTCTTGCAAGCCGCCAACTCGCGGAAGCTTCCCGCGAATACAGAGCGCTTCCTGAAACCTGGCTTCGTGGCTGTCGGTGCACAGAATGCGTGGAGCAAGATGCTGAACGTCAGCTTATCTGCACCGGCCCCGAAAGAACACTCGCACCATTTCGATTTTGCTTTTCTCGCTCTTATGTAAAACGTCAAGAGCTCGAGACATCCTTGGCGGGTGCTATTTGTCCGGATGTCCAACGAGCCTTTAACATTTTCGCTGGGGAAATTTGTCAAGTGTGTGAGGATTTCGATACGCACGTCTGGGCTCGGTGGTCTTGCATGCATGTGGTGCTGGTTTTCTGGCCACTGCTATGAGGACAATGAGAAGATTGACCTCTGTGTTGCTCTATGGAACGTCGCCACTGGCTTCAAGTTTCGTTTATGGACGATACGCTTCACGCGTTCCGTGCGGCCAGTGACCCCCTCGATCTGTTCAATCGGGTCGTCCTCAATTTGTGGGCTGACCTTAACCGAACAAGGAATAACCGTGCTGACCTCCTCCAACAGCGGTTTGATCGGCTGTGGGAGTGGTGTGCGAAGTCCAGCGGTGGTACTGACACTCTGCCCACCGAGGTTTTGTTGGAACCAAGCTATCTCCAGTATTCGATGGAGGTGTTGGAGTGTACTCCTGCCACCGAGGATTGGTCTCGCGAGCTGCGGGTGCTGGAATCCGAGCAGCCCTGGGGAAACTGCTGGATTGATGCCCCTGCAGAGCATCCGTACAACACAACATACGCGCCTTGCAATCCCGAAGCTCCGGTTTTCGTGCCATCTTCGATGCCTCGGCAGGCTGTCATCTCTGGCATTGTTGTGAACTAGTCTCTGGCGGACGCTGGTCTCGTGGCCCATGGATCGACGCAGTTTCTGCTGTCTCCAAGGCGGCCGAAAATTCGCCCACTGGGGTTACTAACGAGGGCTCGGTCGGCGTTGAGAACGCTCCGCCAGGCCTTGCTGAGACGGCTGAGGCCCTGGACGAGGGCTCGTTCTCATTTGCCTCTGTTGAGACGGCAACTTCGGAGCCTGACAGTGCAGTGGCCGAGAGCTCGGCCACACCTACAGTATTGGTGTTGATGTTTCTGCTCACAATGCCGAGGAGCCTCCATCCGGCATAGTACTCTCTCCGTTCGAGATGCTAGTCCAGATCGCGACCAGCGAGCGGTTGGCGTCGGAGTAGTTCATCCATTTCGCTTCCGTCTTAGGTAATTCAGTCTTTACTTAATTAATATAGTGGTAATTCCAAGTAATCTCGTCATCTCCATTCTCCACCTTTCCACTTCAAAAATTCGTTCACACCATATACAAATATGCAATATGCATTCCAGTGCAGTAACTTCTTTCGTCTGTTGTTGTGGGCTGCACTTAACCCCACAGACAGATCATTCATCAGTCGCACCTAATCCTCGGCCACGACGTTTTTTCTCGGAGATTGGATGAAGGCTCCCACGTCGGATTATCATAGCCGACCCACTTCACCTTGAATGCTCTGACGGCTCGTTCTGTGCTAGTGGACAGAGGGGTCATATCGTCCAGTATTGCCTCGACTTCAAATTCACCCACGACATGGTCTGGTTCCCAGCTATCTTCTGGGAGCAATTCCTTATCAAAATCCACTCGCGTAGCCTCATTCACGTCTTGTGCCAAACGAGCACTCGGTCGGCCTCCGAATCCCTCTACCATCTTTAAGCGTGACACATGCACTACCGGGTAAAATCTGTACCCACTTCGGTCGGGAAGTTGGAGCTCGTAGGCAAACTCTTCTACATTCCTCTTGACCCTGAACGGTCCATGTCATCGGTGTGCAAGTTTTTTCGTCAGTCATGGCTTCACTCGCTCCATATACAGCCACACTCGGCTCCCGACCTCGAACAGAGACTTCGTTGTGCTTGT
>NBNE01000735.1:0-17855 GCA_002215365.1 Phytophthora megakarya | reverse complement strand
GGTGCTAGAGCTGGCGGTGGAAGGGATGATGTGCATGAAGAACTGCGGCAGCACCGTCCAGAGCGCTCTCCGTGGCGTGGACGGCGTGGCGTCGGCCGTCGTGGACTTCGAGCGACGCAGCGCCCGTGTCGAGTGCGTCCCAGGCGCGCGCGTGAGTGCGGAGGACCTGGTGGACGCCGTCGAGAGCGTGGGCTTCGGCGCCGCCGTGAAGCAGACGCCAGAGCCGCAGGAGCGGACGATCCACCTGCTGGTGGAGGGGATGATGTGTCAGAAGAACTGCGGCTCGACGGTCGAGAACGCGCTCAAGGGCGTGGACGGCGTGGCCCACGCGGTGGTGAGCTTCGAGCAGCGCAAGGCCAGCGTGACACTGCTGCGGCCAGACAGCGCGACGCTGCAGGACCTGGTGGACATGGTGGAGTGCGTGGGCTTCGAGGCCAGCGCGTACGACGCCGCCAAGGCTGCAGCCATCAAGTTGCAGGCGCAGACAAAGACGCAGACGCAGGACGTGGCGGTGGACGTGCCGGATGCGGCGGGCCACCCGCGGGCCGTGTTCCACGTGGAAGGCATGAGCTGTGCGGCGTGTGTCAAGGCCATCGAGGACTACGTGGGCAAGGCGCAGGGCGTGCTGCACTGCCGCGTGGGCCTCATCAGTCAGAAGGCCGAGGTGGCGTTCGACCGCGACTTGCTTCAGCATGAACAGACGGCCATTAAGAAGCTCATCCAGGACGCAGGCTATCAGGCCACGTTCTCGCACGTGGTGGAGCCCGGCGACGATGACTCGCTGGAACTCAAGTTCACTGTCACCGGCATGAGTTGCGCTGCGTGTGTGGGGAAGATCGAGTCGGCAGTGGGCAAGTTGCCGGGCGTGACCAAGGTGCTAGTGAATCTGCCACTCAACAAGGCGCAAGTGCATCTGCAGCAGCTGGCCAAGACGGGTCCACGTGACGTGCTGGAGTGTATCAACAGCTTGGGCTACTCGGCTGCCGTGGCGCTGGAGACGACAGACCAGAATGCGCTGAGCAAGTCGGAGGTGGAGAAGTGGCGCAAGCTCTTGACCACGGCCATGATTTTCTCGCTGCCAGCCATGCTCATCCACATGGTGCTCATGTACATTCCGCCGGTGGAGATGGTGCTGATGACGTCTGTGTTTAACGCAGTGACGCTAAAGCTTCTGCTTTTGTTTTTGCTGGCAACACCAGTGCAATTTGGTGTGGGCTATCGATTCTACGTGGCTGCTTGGAAGGGTTTGCAGCATGGAGCTATGGGTATGGACTTCCTCGTCGTGGCAGGCACTACCATGTCGTACACGTACAGTTTTGTGTCGTTGATTGGGTCGGCGTTGCATGAGAATTACAAGGGCCACCATTTCTTCGAGTCGTCAGCGATGTTGCTGACGTTCGTGACGCTAGGAAAATACATGGAATCAATGGCGAAGGGAAAGACAGCAGACGCGTTGTCCGAGTTAGCGAAGCTTCAGCCGAAAACGGCTCTCCTTATTGACGAGGGAAAGCGAGACCGCGAGATTCCGATCGAACTTGTGCAGCGTGGTGACCTCCTACGTATCCTTCCAGGCGCAAATATTCCGACGGATGGTGTGGTGAAGTCAGGTTCGAGTTCGACAGATGAATCGATGCTAACGGGTGAAAGTATGCCTGTTGCTAAGAAGGAAGGCGACTATGTGTTTGGTTCCACTGTGAACCAGCAGGGCACGTTGGTGATCGAGTCTAGTTGTTTGGGTGGCGAGAGTTCGGCTTTGTCGCAGATCTGTGCTTTGATTGAAGACGCTCAGTTGCACAAGGCTCCGATTCAGGCATATGCAGACTGGTTGGCATCAATATTCGCCCCGTGTGTGCTTGGCTTGTCTGTATTGACATTTACAACGTGGATGTTGTTGTTATCGATGGATCTTGTACCTGCGCAATGGAAACTCGACCTAGGAGTATCAGTGGGTACGGGTCATGCAGACGACTTCTTCCTGTCAATTTTGTTTGCGATTTCGGTTGTGGTTATTGCGTGCCCATGCGCTTTGGGACTTGCCACGCCCACTGCTGTTATGGTCGGCTGTGGTGTCGGCGCCAAGAAAGGTGTGCTCATCAAGGGTGGCCGCGCACTTGAAACCGCGCGCTACATTGATACCATCGTGTTTGACAAGACTGGAACGCTTACCGTTGGTCACCCGTCCGTGCGTGACGTAGTGGTCGCTGACCGCGCATATTCACCGCGTGAACTTCTGTACTATGGCGCATCACTCGAATGCGTGAGTGAACACGTTCTTGGCAAGGCTATCGTGGTGACGGCGACAGAGTATGAGAAGCTTGAATTACACGATCCAACTGAAGTGCATGTCGTCCCCGGTCGCGGAATTGAAGGTGTGGTAGCATCTAGCAATGTCACAACACGGAATGCTCCTGTGAATGTGCTGGTGGGCAACGCAGAATTCTGCGAGGAGAAGGGCATTGAAATTAGCGAGAAGATGCGTACTCACATGCACGAGCTGGAGCTCGACGGAAAGACCGTGGTGGTTGTGTGTGTGGAAAGCAAGCTAGTTGGTGTCATTGCATTGGCAGATGCACCTCGTCCTGAAGCGGCCGCTGTCGTGAAGCACCTGAAGTCCATGGGTCTGGATGTGTGGCTGATCACGGGCGACAACCTCCGCACGGCTAGTGCAATTGCACGTCAGATGGGCATCAACCACGTCAAGGCGGTGGCTTTACCGGGTGAGAAGGCTTCTCAGATCAAAGCATTGCAGTCTCAGGTGAACCCGTTGACGCTGAAGCCGCGCGTGGTGTGCATGGTTGGTGATGGCATTAATGACGCGCCAGCGTTAGCTCAGTCGGACATCGGTATGGCTATTGGCGCTGGTACACAGATCGCCAAGGCCGAAGCCGACATGGTGCTGGTGAAGAGTGCTCTGACGGATGTGGTGGTAGCGTTGGACTTGGCTCGTGTGGTGTTCTCTCGCATCAAGCTGAACTTCTTCTTCTCGATTGTGTACAACTTCATTGGTATTCCTCTGGCAGCTGGGATATTCTTCCCACTGATTCATCAGATGATGCCGCCCGCGTGCGCCGGGTTGGCAATGGCTTTCTCCTCGGTTTCCGTTGTTGTTTCATCTCTGCTCTTGAAGAAGTACAAGGCACCACAGATCTTACAAGCGAAGGCCCAGAAGGTGCACTTCGAGGAAGACGTGCAGGTTGTGGATCTCAAGAACCTTGTGCGTTTGAAGGTCAGCAATGTGCGCTACGCGCCGTTGACCAATGTGGACGAACAAATCGTGCGTCCCAAAGTTGTTGTTCACTAAATCAGTGTTCTGATGTTGCGTGGAAACTACAGGTAGTGGAGCTCCAAGACGTTAGATGTTGTGTTAGTTTTGCGAGAATCGTTGATGAGTAGAAGGCTGTGATTAAGTTAAATAAGGACGTACTTGAGTTCGCCTGGGTAAGGTCCACTGCACACTACTAGTAGTAGTATTAGTAGAATGCAACACATCAAAACAAAAGTTATTTTCTTATCAACAACAATCCGTAGCTAGTCCTCCTTAGTATGCCCACAGGGTACCAGCTGAACAAGTTTACCGCCACGAAATAGCGGCGTAAACGAATGGTGTTGCATCAGCACGGCAAGGATGCCCACATTGATCGAGAAGAAGGTAAGACCAGCCATCCAGAGCGGGAAGAAAGTGTTAACGCCTTTCATCTCCAGATGATAAGCCCAGTACAACCAGTGAAGCTGTATTTGACAAACACAGCATCAGCTGCAGCACCACAGGTCAAATCGATTTTCAAAGTGACTTACCTCGCCTCCTAACCACGCAGCGATCACTGCTAGACCTTTCCACTTGAGTCTCAAACTTGTAAGCGGGAAAATGAGAGGCAGGAAGGCGGTATACCACAAGAAGTACTGTCAAAACAACGCAGTGTCAGCTGTAGCCCACCATTAACTGTCGTAGGATAGTTATCACGTACCTGAGCTGTGCACACCTTGTTAAAGATGACGAAAACCATAGTGAGCGCAAAGAGCGCAAAGGGTAAATCGCGACTATAGGCGAAAGAAATGGCAACGAGTGACGTGAGTTGAGGTAAGAACGCAAGTAGCCCCATGCCGAAACCCGACGGAGTGTTGTATCGGAGATACAGATCATAGAAGTAGACGGAGAAATTGTGGCGATTGTCCGTGCGCGTGAAGTGATAAAGGTACGCTTCGTACAAGAACTGAAACCCGTAGCTGTAAGCGCAGAAGACAAGATACGTAAAAAGTTAGTAGGGTAGATAGATAAAGTTTTAGGCCAGCAGCGCACACACGTACAAGTAATAGCAGCCACCAGCAAGAACAAGGAACAGTCCTCCACTCACTAAACCAAAGACAATTCGGTCCCGGTTGAGCTGTCCTGCAAGGTGCATCCACACGCAAAACGAGGAATTGCACGAAGAGGCCCACTTCGCATTCGCAGCGCGAAACTCTCCGTTAAGGAACTGGCAACAATCAGTGTGAATCCTCAAGAAACTCTCTTCCATATGATTTAAACATACCACGAGGAATGCCAATGCATAGATAATGGGGTAGATCTTGAAGTGGACAGCGGCACCATACCTACACGCGAAAGAAAGATACAATCAATACTAACACGCCACACGAAGCTTCCAGGATGAAACGTACGCCAACGCCGACAGCACGAGCTGCTTGCGCATGGTCAAAAGAAGTGACAACATGACCAGCAGCACCACGATCGAATCCGCATTGCCTCGCGTCGAAATATTGATCGAGAACGGGTGAAATAGCCACACACTACAAACCAGAATGATGAGAATCACCATGCCACACAGCAACGTCGAAACTAGGATATCCCACCAACAATAGTTGACAGCATCTGCAACACCACCATGTTAAATTAAATAACACACACCATTAACTCGGTTGCATCCTCACTTGTATCCGGAAGTCCTCTCAGCCTCAAGATCTGGTACAAAACGTATCCGACCAGCAAGTCGCAGCCCACGAACAGAAGCTTCCCAAACATTTCGTGTATGTAAATATTCGGCAGCAACATGAAGGCTCTGCAATTCCCAATGCAACATTCCCTTAGCCTCAAATTGCAGCAACAAAATGCTCCACAACTCACAATACAGGCGTGTAGCGGTACGTCGTGCGCTCGAAAGGCGAATTGCCCGCCGCCATCTCTCGCGCCGCGTCTGTATACACGTCATAGTCCACGTCCGTATACTTGACAGCCATGTACAAATCCTGCCAATGGCCATAGAGCAGCAGTGCCAGGCGCAGCACCAAAGCGCCGCCGAAGAGCGCAAGAGTGCGGCGAGACATCGTCATTCTGGCTGGAAGGATAAGTTCGTACTTAGTACGGATGATACAATGGAAATCTGCGACGTGTGAAAAAGGCAACTAAGTAACATACACACTGCTATGAAGATATCGTGGATGATGACGCAGTTCGATCACAAGCCATCTAGCTGGCGAGCACCTGGTTGAACTCATGGGAGTTCTTCGTACCAATATACTGAAGATATCGTGGATGATGACGCAGTTCGATCACAAGCCATCTAGCTACCTGGTTGAACTCATGGGAGTTCTTCGTACCAATATATTCTGGTCTAGCTGCGACGCGCGCACGATCGGAACGAGGTTACTCAGAGTTCTTCAGTGTGAGATGACCAAGTCCGTAGACGACGGCGTTGTAGCGGAAGCGGTTCTTGAGTTGAAGTTTTGCCCCTGGAGTAGTCTCTGGTCCGATGGTTGGACTGCTAGACTCTGCTGTGGAGTCTGGTGTAGTATTGGCTGCAACTGGCGCGCTTACAGAAGCTGCGATCGTGGTCTCACCATATTTTTTCAGTGCTTTTCCAATATAGTAACCTTTGGACATGTTTTGAAGCAATCCGTTGGCAAGACGGCGATTGCCATTGAAGGTTGTTGCCCACTGGTTGATCGTCAATACGTTTACTCCACACAGAGTCAGTAGCAACGCGCGCGCGTATGGATCAAACTCGACTTCTCTTTCCCACGCAGGCTTCTCGCTGTCGATTTTTTCCTGTCGACGCACACTCTTTGAGTTTTCGGCTTGGTCCAGCAGTATCATGGCTTGGCATGTGAGTGCGACGTTCATACCAGTGACTTGTCGTAGAGGAAGATAGGAGCCAATTACACGATTGGGCCCCACGTACATGAGACCACCACCGCGGCGAGCAATAAGGGCCTGTTGCCAATCCGTCACACTTGGGACCTGACCATGCTCGAAGGCATCTTTCCATGCTCCACCGCCTTGTTTAACCACGCTGGTTATCGTCTGCCCGCTTGGGTTTCCTGGGTCTTCCTTGTATGGGTCTGCAATGACACGGATGTCATTTGGTCGTAACGGCTGTTTCTTCATCGCCATTAGCCTCTGATGAAGTATTTGAATAGAAAAATCCCGAGCAATTGCATCGGCAGGTTGAAGAGCTGGGATAGCTTCCATTGGAAGACACGCCAAAGCACGATCCAGGAGAAGAACGAGCGTGTTTCCAACTAGGTTAGTCTTTAGTTCTGCTCTCATGGCTGAGTGAGTGAAAAGCGGATTGAGTAAGTTGATCGTATCGCCGATGATAGCTGTGAATTCGTCTTCTAGATTATCTTCACCATGATTTACCGATCCCGTTGCAGAGGCGAACTCAAACTTTTCATCTTGTTTGTGGGCCTCATCATAAGCCAAGGTCTCCCTGGCACATTCTACTCTCCACACTCGTATTCGCTTTTGTAACTTCTCCAGCAATGCGGTCTGAGTGTCGGTGAATTCCATGCGTGAAATTGCAACGCGTCGTTCAGTACTGCCCAAAAATGAAGCATACAAATAGCACCGGTCTGGAGAGAAGTGGAGACACATCACCCGGATTGAGCTTGGGAGAGCAGCCACAATATTATCAACTCGAGTGCCGACGCTCATACGTCGGAACGATTCGGATTGCTGGTTTAGATAAAGCTGTGAAAGGTGGAACGGAAGACTATGCGCTGTAGCACTTGTGTGTGTCTTTTGCAGTTTTTTCATACGGCGCAAGTGAAGACGCTGCACATTCGATTCAGATACGCACTTCTCGAACAAGGCGGTCGCAACCTCGATGGCTTCAGCACTTTGGTGCTTGAGCACATTCTTCGCGCAATCGAATGGGTGACGACATCCAAGAACCTGAATGAGCTCGTTAGAACACATTCGTAACAGCTCCGCACACTGCTTTTCAAATGCAAAGACTTGATAGTTCTGGAGGTTTGCAGCATGAGCAGTAAGCATTTCTTCCAAGTGAGTTTCATCGACCCCTTCTTCTTCCGCTTCATCTTCGCCTTCTTGTTCATCGTTTTGGACCGAAGTCTGGTTTTGATTTTGATTTTGAGCTGCATTTTGGTTTGCAGCTGCAGCATCTGCGGCGGCAACAGCGAGCTCAGCTCGTGCTCCGTGACAGCAAACCCAAGTTACTTGTCGTGCATCCAGCGATGTGTAGCGTGTCCATAAGTGAGTCCGTAGAGCATCCGTTTTTTGTCTATCGTCTCCGTGGAACAGTGCAAGACGTTGGCATTGAAGTCTGAGTACCTGCGCAATTGCATGTTGTACTTCTAAGGTTGTATTGCCAGCTAGCGTATCAATAGCCGACGTGATCAATGTCATCGCACGCGGTAAATCGAAGGAACGGTTCTTCCCCGACACCGAGTCAGTCGCGTTAAGCCACTTCTCCACAACGGTGTGCTGGCTGTCTTCGTAATGCCGATACCAAGTCATCTCCTTCTCTTTGATAGCGGTAGGAGAAAGCTCGGGTGCCATAAGAACTCGAGCGATTTGCATTTTTGTCAATGCAATCTTCAATTCCAATGGTACCACAATTGTCTCTCGCTGATGTTTTTCGTTTGGCATCGGGGTCACGGATGAAAACAGGAAGTGATTTTCGAGACAATTTTCTTGTAATGTTAGTGACTCTT
This sequence comes from Phytophthora megakarya, assembly GCA_002215365.1. Taxonomy (NCBI): domain Eukaryota; phylum Oomycota; class Peronosporomycetes; order Peronosporales; family Peronosporaceae; genus Phytophthora; species Phytophthora megakarya. The sequence goes on along the minus strand of NBNE01000735.1, from coordinate 9,905 downwards.
GTAGCATGCTTTTTGCATCCAAATTCACATTGGCAATGTGCAAGGCACCATGCTGTTGCTCAAACAGCCACAAAGCATTTGAAAACTTCTCGAGTAGTTGACTGCGTGCAAAGTCAGCGTCGATGAGATTCAGCATGTGTAAACTTTTCTCCACCATTCGTTTGCTCTCGTGTAAATATGCCAAAATATTAGACCCTTGGGATACTGCAGCTTTCTTCAGCAATGTCGTAGCTTGCTTAAATGCAACTCGAGCCAATAGCTGCACCATTGCAATATCAGGTGAGCTAGAAGTAGCTGAGTCTTTATAGGAAAGACCAGGTGTCTGTGCAACTGGACGCTGCATTCCAGTGACAACGATTCTTGCTGCCTGCTTCTCAGCATTTTTCAACATACCCAGAGTTTGATCCAGGTCAGAATTCACCTTACAGCATCGCAATGTCCGTTCCAAAAAGTGACTAACAGCTAGCTGTGGGACTTCCAATGCTTTCTTTGCCTCAGCAAGCGCCAATTCATTTTGACCTTCGATCTCCAAGACACTACTAGATAAAATCTCACATTCGCTTAACGTGTTCTTGTTTCCATCGACAATGACATACCGCATTATTTCTAGGAGTGTCTTCGCTTGTCGAACAAATCCGAATTGCAGCAGTAGCTGTATTGACATTGATGCCTTTTCTCGTGAGTCAAGGCGAGCACTGTGGAATATGTGTCGTTTCCTCGATATCAAATCGCTCTCCGGTACATCAATAGGTACATGAGCTTCCTGTAACTCTTTAATCAATGTATCTCCGTGAGATTGAATCATGTCGAGTGCATGTTGTAATGGCAGCGAGAAATTACTCAAATTCAAGCGTTCCATGAGTTCAAATTGTAAGAGCTCCAACCAAATCTGCGCGATGTATGTTCGTTGGGGAATATATGCGTGAAAGAGAACCGTATAGAGGCAAAATGAGGGGATCATGCTGGAATACTGGAGACCATCATCACGAAGCAATATGAGTAAATCTTCGAGGTATACTAAAGTAAGAACTGGTTGAGTAATGTGCGGAGTATTCGATACTTGCAATGCCTTTGCCCATGGCATGTAAAAACGCTTTGTAACATTCTCATCGTGGTCCGCGAAGTAGTATATCCAATCGCGCTCGGAAACAGGTTTTGTGTACTGCGGTGGTTTATCTTTTTTCCATTCGTCAAAATCAATTTTGTTTACAGGGTCTGTATTCTCTTGATCGTACGCAGTTTGGAACTCAATGTCATTCATCATCACAAAAATGTGCTCCCATGCCTTCTCCACTTCGTACACCGCTAATCGAACGTGCTTAGATCGCTCATTACGTGTTTTGGATAACACTGCTCGCATCACGAAAATCCGTAACTGCTTTTCAGCAAACCACAGCGGTGAGTATATCATGCTTGAGTTTTGTGTGGAGGCTAGCTGATTAGTTGGTACTTTTTGAGGCATTGACGCATTAGAGGCTGAGGGCGTTAACTTTTGATGTTGACAATTCAATAGCGTGGAGGTGGCGCACTCCAAGTAAGCATCGGCATTTTGAGTGGGAAGTTGATTCGTGAAAACCCACTCAGCAATGTCAATGAGTACAAGTGTCTGCTCTTCTGGTTGCCCTTCTAGCTCGGTGTAAGCATTTGATAGAGCCTTCAGCTGTGCAGATGGGTCTCTCCACGATGAAAATGCTACCTTCTTCAAAATTTGAGCTTGCACAAGAGATTCTTGAAGTTGATCCGGTGTCTTTGAGCTCCCTCCGCTCCTCGGCATGATACTCGGTTTACCAAGCCGAGCACTCGATATTGCATAGGCTGTTTGAATTTCCTTCATAATTTCACTGGGTAACTTAGCTCGGTGAGAACTTGGTCCGAAAGCTTTTAGTACGGTCTCACAGATCTCAAACTGATCGTTCCATCTGCTGGCTTTTTCACACATTACAAGACTAAGCAGTACCATTTCGCCATAAAACCTGAGATCAACATCAGGAGAAGCTATTACTTGATCAAGATAACGCAACGTCTTTCTCAAGTTCTCCACAATACGATCAAGGAAGCTATCCTCTTCCGATTCGTCACCGTTAACTCTAGGAGTAGGATTTATCGCAGAAATGGTTGCATTCCAAATCACTTCACAAGCTCTGATAACAAGAGTCGAATTGCTCCCTCGAAGCCCGTATTCCATTGCACGAACGAGATGGTCGAGAGAAGCAAGAGTTAACTTTTGAGCGGGAGTATCTGCTTGATCTAGTGCCAATATTGCGCGACCATAGAGTAACTCAGCAAGAGCAAACCACTTCCAAGTGCTCCCGACAACAAGTAGCTTAGTCATCTGCTTGACTTTCTTCTCCTCACTTGGCTGGAGCACCAGCAAGGCCTGTTCTGCACAGTCAATTGCATACTTGAAATTGCGAAGTCGGAACGCACCACAAGCAACACGGACCCATATCTCTACGTACAATTCCATCAGTTGCTGCTCCTCTTCAAGTAACCGTTCAAATTCATCGCTTATAAACGCGTTAAAAATCTCTGACGCGCTCGTTTGCCACATCACAACGGCTTTCTGATAGAGACCTTGGGCCTTTTCCAGTAATTGAGGCTGCTGAGCTGCAGGGAGTAATGCTTGCTTAAATGTTATCTCCATAGCTTCCAGATAAGCTATAACTTTGACTTGAGTGATGGTGCTGTCTGTAGGTGTTACTTCCTTTGCGTTTTGAGCTATCTGAACTCTCGATTTCATCTCTGCGAACCTTTTCAGGTGCAGTACACTCATGGTACTTCCATTGACATCAGTAAACAGTTTTCGTTTTAAAAAAGTATCTGCAATCACCAGAACTTTGTCAAGTCGACCAGTCTTCTCATAAACGATCGAAAGACCAAGTCCGACATTGGCAAGTAGATCATTGTTAACAATGTGTGCAGCCGCTTCTAGTGCTGCGTACACTGCTTCAAATGCGTTAACACAGTCGGGAAGAATCCACTGAGGGTCAAACGCATCCGTGGATGACGTCCGAGGTACTTCTGCCAGTATGCGGAAAACTTGAAAATGATAATTCCACAAGTAGATGCATGTATTCTCCAACACAAAAATCCACCCGATTTTCGTTGCGGCCTGCAGTGCTCTTGTGAGGTGACTTAGTATGTCAATTTTCATGGCTTGGATTTCTTTGTCTAAAATGCTTCGTCGGGATGTGTCTTCGTCTGATTCAACGCCTTCAGTGGTTGGATCCAATGGTGGAGTATCCTCATCAGCATGTGAACGATGCATTCCGAGTACAAAAGCTTCCTTCCCCAACGACACCAAAGCGATAAGGTCAGCGTTCGCTCGTCTGTCAACCGACCTCCGTTCTCCAGGTGGTTCAATTCGGTTTCCAGAGACTTCTGCTTGACGTCGCGCGTTATTAACAAGCGTTGCTTGTTCTTTCAACTTCATTGCGAGGATGTCCACCAACATAAGTCGCAGGTCAACTTCGAGAATCATCAAACTCTTTTCACCAGTAATGCTCTTTGGAGTTACAATCTCCCCTGCTGCGTTGGGAGTAAAATATGTAGTTAATGCGATCTCAGTCGTCCTCTGCGCCAACTCACCATCGTGTAAAACATTCCACACCCACGACGAAATCTCACTCCAGAGTCTGACTTGGTCCGCACCTGCACTAGAGTCTGGTTCACTACTGATTTCGATCATTATCTCAATGCACCTTGTAAGGGTGGTTCGCTGTTGTTGAGGATCTTTACATTCTTTAACCTGTTCCAGTATCGCAAGTACTTCGAGAGATTTGGACGAATTACCAGCTGCAAGTTTCAAATCCAGCTTTTGCTTAATGGGGAATAAGTGTGTATCGACAGGTCGAGTAATCCATTCTTCATGGGTACTTAATAGCTCGACCGTAAGTGCCGTGGCATCGTTTGGACGAGTAATCGTCCCATAGTCCAAAGAGAGAGCTTTGCTGACGTTTGTGTTCGCCTTTGCTAGAAAATCGGACGCCACTTCAAGCTTTGCTATCTCTAAGTAAAGTCGAGCACGAAAACTGAGCAACAGTGAGTCAAGCTCTTCCAAGATGGACGACGATAAACCAAACACCCGGGCCAAATGGTTTCGCAAGTGAAGCTGTAACAACGGCAGCGACAGATTCCACGCGTAGATACACACTCGTTCAACCAACTGAGGATCTTGCTGACGTTTGCTGGCTAATAAAGCTCGCTCGAAGGCCTTCATCCCTTCCACACGTCGAGTGATTAGCATAGATTGACGCTGTCGCGAGCTGATTTTGCTACCCGTATGTGTAGGCGGCATCAGGACAAGAAAAACGGCGCTAAGCACTTGACACAGCACTCGAATTTTGGGCGGCATGTTTTTGCCTTTGCGTTGGAGAATAACATCGCATGCTGCTGCGATTGGCAAGATGTTGTTGAAAGCTGCATGGATGGCAGTCTCAACCACCACATCTGCATCAATCGCTTCCAATGCACGTGTCTCGAGAGACTCAACGAACTTTGACACTTCGTTTGACGGAGTTTCAGCTGTAAAAGCTGTAAAGCCTGTCGCTTCTTGAAATATTTCAACGTACGCTGCTTCCAGGGTTCCTGTAACGTTGCCTGACTTGATACACTGAAGTTTCACAAGCAACGATGATCTCTTGTTGGTCGGTGGGATAAGTCGCTTGACATTCGGCACAATTTTCTGGCACTCCGGGTCTTTGAACGATCCGACATGTACTTGAATACGCAAGGCTTCCTCATATAAAGCCTTGAATGCCTCATCCGGAACTTTCGCAGGGTCAGTCAGCTTCGGTGTAATCTGCACGTCGACGACATCATTAATAGTCTTTGCAGCATTCGCCAACTGATTGGCATCAACGTGAGCGTAGACAAGAGCAATTTGAAGTCGAAGGAGCCACGCAAAATCTGCCTCCCCAGTCAACTTCAGTGTGTCGACAACTTTTATCAGTGACGGCACTAGAAACTGGAACGTGGACTGCTTCATCAGCTGACGAGCAATCTGCCAGTAGGTCACAGACGCATTGTAGATGAGAAAGTCGTACGTGGGACGCTTTCGGGTATCCGTCGCAATTGGAAGCACAGCAAGAATATAGTGAATTGCATTGAGCACCTTCTTGAGTTTAATCACACCCGTATCCGACTGAGCGTCGTGTGACCCACAGTGCGCACGAACAAATTGGGCTCGACAGTAAAACTACACAAGAACAATGTTAGTCTTTTGATTGGCGTTTGACCCTCGTGAGATTTACCTGGTTCTTGAGTTGACACTCGCTGAAAAACCACTCGACACTGTTCGACGCAGTCTCGAAATCTCCCTGAAAAATAGCAACTTCAGCGGTGAGCACCAACAGTTCCGGTAAGTTCATGTCAGCCGTAACACCCAAACATGGCACACAAGTTTGCTCGCGGATTCCAACGAGACGATCGAGAATTCCACGCGCAGTCGGTCTCGATGGACTTCCATCTTTCGACGAAGAATTCTCAGTCTCCGACAATCTCGCGCACTCCAGCAAACGCCGCAGTTCGCGATCGAGCGCCATGATCCCCACCAAACGACCTTTGCACGTGAACGATCGATCTCCAGCCCATCAGCCAAAAATATATTATAGATCCATGCGAGTTCATGATTCGATCACTGCTGTCTACTTCTTCTTGGCCAGACCAGACACAATGTCATCAATGCGCAGCAGCATACACGCAGCTTCCACAGCTGTCTTGATGGACTGCGTCTTGACCTGGAACGGTTCCCACACACCCAGCTCCTCGGACACGGTCACCTTGCCCGTCACACCGTCCACACCGAACGACTCGTCCGTCTCGGCCTGCTTGGCACGCAGCGACGTCATCACACGCACCACATCGGCACCGCAGTTCTGTAGCAGCGTGCGCGGGATGACCTCCAGCGCCTCACCCACTGCCCGGAACGGGAACTGCTCAACACCTTCGATCTCGTCCGCGCGCTTCTTGAGCTCGTGCGCCAGACGCATTTCCGTGGCACCACCACCCGGCAGCAGGAGCGGCTCAAACACCACATTGCGAGCTACCTGCATCGCGTCCTGCAAGTTGCGCTCAATCTCGTTCAGTACGTCCTTGCTGCCACCACGCAGCAGGATGCTGCAGGCGCCCGGGTCCGTGCACTCCTCAAAGAACGCAAAGTATTCGTCGCCTAGCTTGCGCACCTCAAAGAGACCACACTTGGTGCCGATGTCAGCCTCCTGGATCTCATCCGCGCGGCTCACAATCGTGGCGCCAGTGGCACGAGCCACTCGGTTGTTGTCCGTCTTGCGCAGACGACGGAAGGCGGTGATGCCAGCCTTGACAAAGTAGTGCTGAGCCAAGTCCGACACGCCCTTCTCCGTGATCACCACGTCGGGCTTCATGGCCACCACCTGCGCGCACAAGTTCTCGATGTACTCCTCTTCGAGACGCAGCAGGGTGTTCCAGTCCTGGTCGTTGGTCAGCTCCACGTTCGTCTGACTCTCGCCCTTCTTGTACTCGAGCGGACAATCCAACAGCAGCACGCGGGGGTTCTCGATGCGGCGTCGCATCTTGGAGTGGGTCACGTCCTTGTTGAACATGACTCCTTTGAGCACGCGGCTGTCTTCCAGTTCTCCTCCGGGGATCTTCTCCACCTTGGCGTAGCGCTTGACATCCACCTCCTTCCTGCCCGAGGCGGTGGTGCGTACGACGGTCAAGACGGCGTCAAGGGCCAAGTCACTGACCAAGTTGCCCACGCGAGGGGAGAACTTGGTGCCGATGGACGACTGCACGAGGTTGCGCATGTCTTCCTTGTTCTCGATGTCGATGGTGCGCGCCAGCTGCTTGGCGATCTCAATGGACGCGTTGAGTGCGCGGTTGAAGCCGCGGATGATCACCGTGGGGTGCACCTGGTGCCTCAGGAACGGCTCGGCCACCACCAGCAGCTCGCCCGCCAGGATGATGACGGACGTGGTGCCGTCGCCCACCTCCTCGTCCTGCGCGCGACTCAGCTCGATCATGCTCTTGGCGGCAGGATGCGCCACGTCCACCTCGCGCAGGATGGCGTTGCCGTCGTTGGTCATGACGATGCCGCCCATCGGGTCCAGCAGCATCTTAAGCATCGAGCGCGGTCCCAGCGTCGTGCGTACGATGTCCGACACGGCCTTGGCCGCCTCGATGTTGCCCAACTGCGCGGTGCGGCCGGTCTCGCGCTTGGTGTTGGTGTCTACAGCAGAGAGTTAGCGGTGGAGACGACAGAGAGAGACGCACGTACTGAGAACCATTACGGGAGCCTGCATCATGGTCGACGGATGAGGGAGCTTGTATCTTGTGGATGGCTGGAGGAGGCGCGCTGTGATTGGACGATCTCGTATAGGTTAATAATAACTTTATACGACGTCTTATGGACTCAGAGTATACTTATACGAAAGATGGAACAACTTCAACTAGAGCCATACTAAGCACAAGTGAACTTGATGGGACTTACTCTAGTACTTGAGTTTGGCATCCGCGTGGTAAAACATCTTGGCGTCGACGACCTGCTGTTCCAGGTCCTCCTCCCAGATCCAGCGCATGCGCTTCTGCAAGTTCTCAGCGATCTTCTGGACGTCGTCGTCGTACCCGGGCAACTCGAAGTCGTACAGCTGACCTGCCTCGTGACTCGTGGCCACAACCTTCTGCGTGCGATACAGACGCACCTTCTCGAATGCTTGGAACGCTGCTTGCAGGTCGGACGCCTGCTCCACCTCAGCCAATATCGATGACAACACGTAGGCGTCCTCGATTGCCATGGCTGCTCCTGATCCGTGGTTCGGCGTCGTGGCATGTGCAGCATCGCCGATCACGAGCATGTTGTCACGCGTGTACGTGCGAGCGGGCAAGTGGTGGAAGAGCGCCCAGACATCGGTGTTCTCCATCATTGAAATGATGTCGCGGACGTGCTTGGAGAATCCTGCAAAGTCCTTGGCGAGATCCTCCTTCGTGGTGTTCACAACCCAATTCGGGTCTTTCCAGTCGTCCTCACTGGCGAAAGCAACCACGTTCATGACATCACCGTGCTCGATTGGGAACGTGAGCACGTGGCCGTGGTAGCCAAAGTACATTTGGCTATTGCGAGCCATCTCGTCGCCCAAAAGAGCAGCGGCCTTGTCCATCGGGATCAATCCGCGGTAAACGTACTTGCCAGAGAAGACAGCATTGGCGGCAGGGTCGTCCTCTCCAAGGATCGCTTTGCGTGTGCGTGACTTGACGCCGTCGCAACCCACCACTGCGCTGTGCACGGCTTCGGTTCCGTCTACGAATTGCAGCTTGACATTGCCATCGGGAAGCGTCTCGATATTTTGCAGGCGCTTGTCGAACTTGGCGACGCCCTCCGGAATGAGCTTGACCATCTCGTCAAGAAAATGGGCGCGATGCACGTAGGCCGACCCTGCAGGTGTCTCGACACTGGTAATGAGCTCCCCAGCGCCTTCGTCGACGTTGCAGCCCTGCGTGCCGACACCCTTGCGGAAGTCGAACCACACGTTCTTCTTGGCCGTCGACAGGTTGAAGGTGCCGACGCGGTCGAAGCCGCGCTTGACGTCGGGTGCCAGGAGTTCCATTGCGCGAGCTGCGTTCGCGGCCAATGCGACACCAGCACCGATTTCGCCGAACGCCTTGGCCGATTCGTAGAGCGTGACGGGGATACTGGCGCGCACAAGACCGACGGCGAGGGTGGCACCAGCAATGCCACCACCGACGATGGCGATGTCGTAGTCGCGGGAAGAGTTCTGAACCATGGTGCTGGGGTCAATTGCTTTCGTGATGCTGGAAACCAGGCAAATTTGAGAATGAAGAGGACCAATCCGATGGTACCAGCCAGTGCTGTTCGTCATGAAGACAACACGCGACACCGAAATGTGCTGCCCGTGCTCACGAGACTACCTACCGGGTAGGATTGCTCGGTTTTGGTTGCGCGCCATGATCCCTACGGAAGTCAACAGCGAGTGGACTTGCGATAGTGGAGTTATTCCCTAGGTAATGGATGACCACGTCGTGAGCGACACGAATGCCCAGTTGCAAGCCTACGGATACTCGAGACTCGAGACTCGAGAGTGCTCGACCTCGTTTGCGGGCCACGATCCGAAATGAACGTGGGATTCTCGGTGATGCAGGTGTGTCCCATGCCATGGGCCATGGAGCCGGGACGTCAATTGGCATCTTCGAATTGTCTACAACTCATGCAGAGTTGTAGACAACTGCAGTTGCTGTATTTTAATGCTACAACTCATGCATTGTCTGGACACAATACATACCCCGGCGAAATATAAGGCCACATTATATCTTGCCATTCTATGATTTGGTGGGTTCTAATAATATTATATTTTAATACATGGTGAATATGACCAAGAACGTTTTGGTGACTGGTATATTACATGGTGAATTTGACTGTGATAGCTTCGTTACTGGGAACTGGTGATACGCAAACTAGATAAAGCAAAGCAAAGAACTTCAACACGTTAAGGATAGTATTACCATTTATGGAAGACATAAATCTGAGAAGAATTACTGGGGTCTATCCCAGGGGAATGTATCTTTTAATCCAGGGGCATAAGTTCAAAAGTTCTCGTGGGGTGAGTGATGCGCCGTTTAGGGCCGCAACCAACTCGCCTGTAGCTTATAATACGCTGCAAAAATGTAAATTCTGTTAAGTAACGTTTGGTAACCATTTAACGTAATTATATGATTTGAGAGCCCCCACAATAAATTATTAGAACCCACCAAATCATAGAATGGCAAGATATAATGTGGCCTTATATTTCGCCGGGGTATGTATTGTGTCCAGACAATGCATGAGTTGTAGCATTAAAATACAGCAACTGCAGTTGTCTACAACTCTGCATGAGTTGTAGACAATTCGAAGATGCCAATTGACGTCCCGGCTC
>NBNE01000734.1:0-17876 GCA_002215365.1 Phytophthora megakarya | reverse complement strand
CTTCGTTCTATAGTGCAGTCGAGTATGACATTACCTAACCCTAAGAAGATAACCACTCAATATGTTTCCTCATAGGATCATACTTTTTGAGTGGCGAATTTATACCAAATTAGAACGATCAAATTATTTTCTGCGAATGCAATTATAGTTAAATTCTTTGTTGGCTAATCGTGGTACTTATATGTAGGTGAGTGCTCTAAGCCACCGATAGGACATATCAAGTCCGATAAAGTTTCGATACATATACAAAGTTGCGCTGCTCTCGAAGAAGGTCTGGAATTTAGAAGGGATAGTTCAACTTATAGTCAGGTAGATAATGAAGCTATGCTTCTGCTAACTTTACCAGATACGAACACGAGGGCTTCGTAAACAATGATGGTCCATCTCAACCGCCCTTCAAGTACTATTATGTGGTTGGTTAAGGCTTCCGATAGTCGCTGGCATACGTGAATTGGCACTTTGTGTCAGCTAGAACATTGACGCATCATCTTTATGGACCGTGGTAATAGCTATCAAGCGGAGGCATACACGGCGTGTATCTCGATTACTTACACATACTCAGATTCGGGACGCCGCGCACTCGAAGAGATGTGAGATATAAGAATTGGTGTCGCCACCGCAGCTGGTGATCGTGATACCATAAAAGCCCTTGACGGCGTGTTTCCTGGATTGGTACTTACATATGCTGGTCCGAAAGCGGTCACTAACGGGCAGATTAAAATTCCCAACTGGCTTCACGGCCGTGGATCGCGTCGCATGCTCAGGAGACCAGATACCAGTATTAGATTGGCTGAATAGTGCGTTTCCTATAGGTTTTGATATCGACCTACCGATGACGCTTATCGGAGAAGCACAATACTAATGTGCGTTATCGGTTTGGAAGACGGTCATGAATACGAAATGCATCCGCATATGCTTCGGTATTCATTCGAGCCGCTAGAACTGGCCCAACCAATGTGGGACGAAAGTAGTGGTAGTACGGGGTTGTACCTGGATTATGCAGCTTTTAGTGGAGATATATCTTAGCTGGAATGGACACATATGCTCGGAGTCACAGTAACAACGGCCGCTATGGATCGCGCTGCATGAAATTGGCGACTCGATACCGTTAAGTGACTTCATTGAGGTAAGACGGACGGGTGTATTGTGGATGCCATGGATTTTGCAGCGGCGATCAGACACCTCCACGGCGTCGAATAGCTTTCTGCAAACCGTCATGAATGGTGCACCTGGCGGGCATTTCGTGCTGCTGCTACCCGCGGACATCTTCGTGTTCTACAGTCGCTGGTTGCCCACTACCCTCTACTCTAGGATGGGGATATTTATGGCACTATAGCTCCGTGACATGGATGGATAAATGCTTTTCTTAGAGCTATGTTTGGTGACTAAATCAGGCGTGCATAGCGCGACCATCTGCTCGCGAATAGCGTCTGTGTGAACGAAATATAACACACGCCCAGCATTGAAAACGAAATTTGAATGGAAATAGGAGGCATACTCCAAACTATTTTTTGTTTGGCTTTTCAAAGGCCTGACCATAGCTTAGCACCGGCCTCTAAAGTGTCGCTAGCATGTAGGACCGCGAGGGAAATCCAAATTTCCTCCAAATGGTGGACACTAACTGTGACAACGAGCGGTAACGGTATTAATCAGTACAACAGCCCCGAACGCAATAAAATGTATCGATTTTGCTTGTCCCCAACCACTCAAACCAAGCTTGCGCCGCATACCTGGTAAGAGAGCACTACCTTCGCGCAGCATTCACATCTTTCAAATGGCTGACACTTATCGCTCGTGCTTATCGCTCGTGAGACACCCACCTCTTTCAATTGACTAATATATATCGCACTGAGCTGAGGTTGACGACCCACGCGACATCACGGAAATTTATTAAGATGGTCGAGTATTAAATTTCAGTAAATAGTGTTGATCTAACACGATCCCTCTCTTATTTATGATCAATCTGCTTTAACGTGGATATGTTATCTTGCACAATGGGACCACCGCTGTGATGGCTCCTTAGCTCTGGAAATAATTTCAAAGAATATGTCTTGCCAAACATCAAGTTACTAGCGTAGCACATGCAAATTTTGCTTTTATCGGACATACATCGAAGGGCTTGGTGAGCTGCAGCCTGACAACACTTTGGGTGCCATAGTAACTGGAATCACAGGTTTCGCCAAGTATCTCAAGGAGGATGAAGACGAGGAAGAGTACGTAAGACTATGCATTGAGTGAGATAATAGTGGTACGTAGTTGGTATGTGTTTGCATAAATTTGGCACGTATCTAGCATTTAATGAAGGAAAATGGTAAACCATAAGCTCGCAAAACTACAATGTAGCACTATCGACAGACCAACCTTTAGCTACTAGATCAATTCCCTAAGCACCGAGCTCCTCTTTAAGCTAGGTTGCTCCAAATGGGAAAGCCACTTCAAAACTTCTGTATGAATAAGGATGAAGGCGGTCTGGTAGCCCAAGCAATTAAATGTACGAATGCTGACTTGAATTTTCCTTTATTCGTATAATTACGAATGTTTAGATACCGTCTACCAGGACGCCGCTCTACTCTGTCTCCTGTGGTACCGGTTTGGGAGTGCTTCGGACCTATGGTCCACAAAAGTAACATTTCTGTGCACGCATCCAACGTTGTATTTCTGCGACTAGTACGTGTAAAGATGCCTAATGAGCACGACTGTCAATTTCCCTGATGTCGATTACGCCACCAGCCCTGTGCTTGTCATCGCGCCAGCCTTTAGCCTTGGTTTCGCAGGCTGCACCCAGCCCAGAGCTTGGCGGCAACCTCCCCGCCCACGAGGTGCCCACAACTGCTACACTCTCACCGGAAATCCCGTTGATTGCATTCTTGAACATGCCGTCAATCATTACTGGCTTTGTTGCTCCTGGTGCCTCCGCGCGTTTAGACTCGTCTCCCATGATCTACTCATACATCAAACGTGTCTTTGACCGCGTTGTTCCAGCGGCTGGAGTGGAGGCTTCGTTGATATCCCATCCATTTAGAATCGACGGAGTGCGACAGACAACCGGCTGCGACGAGATGACAGCGAGCTGGAATTTTGCAAGGAGCCCCTGGATTATTAACATCCCAAACAAGGAGTTCAATTACATCTTCAACACCAGCAAAGTAGACCACAAGATTGTTAAGGTGCTCAGCGGATACAAACCAAAAGATGATGTGTCGATTTCAGACCTTTCAAGCTTCGATGTGCAAACTCTGGATTCGATCGTTGCAGTCCAGCGTGCAAAAAAGCTCGGAGCAAAGAGATACAACGTTAACAAGAACGTCCTGAAAGTACTTACCACGTGTGTCGTACGCCACTTCCCATTACGGAAGGCTTTGGACCGTGGAAGGCATGTCGTCATGCGCATTGAGGTTGCAGTCAACAACTGCCGTGACCGCGTACTGAATCTAGGGAGGCCCGCAGAAGAACTAATCATTTCAGTCTTACATGCCAAACGCCACATCACGTCGCGTGGATTGATCGCTGTCCTGAAGCACCTCCAAAGTGTGTATAATAAAGGCCCCTCAACGCCAGTATAGACTGTCACCGGCGGCGCCTCAAGACGGCTGTATTTCATGTCCCGTCTCTTGGCTACACGCAAGACGTTCATAAAATAGTTAAGAAGAAAGAGCGAGTCTGTAAAGTACCGGTGGCTTGATTCAAACGGGTACGCCAGGGTAGAAGCCCTGTGGTCTTTCCAGTTGAGCTACATCGCTTGTGACCGATCAAAAGCAAACGGGCAGCCTATAATTGAAGTAGGTCGACACGCGTATGGGGAGGTCTGCGTAATTGCTCTTAAATGAATATTTACTGGAAATGATGTTGTGTCGGACAATGCTCGAATATTAGTCAGTGGTTGGCTGCGTCTCTGACAATCTATTGCTGGTTAATATTGGCTAATAGGATTATACCAGGGGCCACTGTCTGTCCGTGTAGTCTTATTATCTGGCCAGATGTCGTTTATACCGACGATGAGAAATGCCGGCTTCATTCATGAATTTACCCACTGAGGAGCACTTGTCGTTTAAGTAAAATTGACCTGTTCTATATAGATTTTCTCAGTACAAAGGACATTTCAGGTCATTTCCAGCCGTTGTAAGAGCATCTCCTACCGTAGTGCAAACGGCATTGATAGACTCAAATTTAACACCCTGAAACCATTGCACTTTTACTTTGGAGCAATACGCATAAAGGCAATAACCTCTACCTCTCTCTTTTCAGTAATCATTATGAGTCGATTTCTACGTAAAAGGAGATTTCGAACAAAACCCATGGTGGATGGAGACCTGGGAGAATTAAAAACTCAGCTCGAGATCACGTTGCGGCGTACGAGCGTTTCGTTCAGCAATATTTGGCTGGTCGACAGGTCTATACTGATGAGAAATTCGAACGTCGCTTCCGTAAGAGTAAGAAACTTTTTTTACATCATGGAGGCGCTCAGGCAGCAGGACGTTTACTTATTTGGTAAACTGACTGCACGGGAAAACTTGGAGTACATCCCACGATAAAAGTTGCTACAAATTTGCGAATACTGGTGTCCGGTTGCTATGTGGATTCGCTCAGCAAAGTTCCATGTATTGATCTGTGTGCTTCTGAGAAAATAAACGACTGACTTGAATCCAGGAGCGAACCTCCAAAGGGATTCAAGCATTTGAGCAGGACACTCCTCCTTACTACTCACCTGCAGACGCTCTGCAGTGTCGTCCGTCCTTGAACCGAGCACGCTATATTCGTCGATCGCTCTGCCGACGGTTTCACGCATGCTGCACCGCCTCTGACGTCGTCCAGCCTCGCACTGCTTCACCTTGCCAGCATACCGAGCGAGTCTTCCCTCCTCGGAAGATGACGTATGACCGCAGGGCGGGTGCGCTAAGGCACAGCAAAGACGACTGCCACTCCTAGGTCATGTAGGCCACACCACTTTTACCCAAGTCTGTACTTGGTGTAGCCATCGGCGTGTCTACACTTGAACACAACATTCGGCCTCCTGGTATCCCGCCGTCCGGTCAGTACTCGGGGCAGTAGATAGGAAGAGTTATTTCTAGTAAAATGGGCTGGGTTCGAGGTTTCAACTTGGACCTTGCTCGGCATACGCCTGTTGACATGATACTTGAATTTGAAGAGGAGGAGATGGATGCTGCGTGGCCTGCGTACCTCGTATTGCCGAGTGGTGATTTGATGGTCGTAGGTTGTATCGATTAATACAGTAAGATATACTGTATATTCAGTCTTTGCTATGAAGTCATTAAAATTATGATTTTAATGACTTCATAGCAAAGACTGAATATACAGTTACCAAACAGTTCGTTAGTGTACAGTCAAATTCACAAACATCTAATCGCCCCACACTGGGCACGCCTTTGTTGGAATGCCAGACAGCAACAACGACTTAGATATTCTTAATGCAACTCCATTGATTGCCGTGTATCTTGACGACAACGCACCTCAATTTTCGTATGATGTCAATGGTCACAGCTACATGTACGATTTCCTTTACTATCTGGCTAATGGTATCTACCCAAACTAGAGGGGCGTAGTTAAAACATTATCCGCACTAGTAGACGAGCAGCAAAGACAATTTTCTACCACACAAAAGGATTTGTGTAAAACGTTGATCGTGCTTATGGAGTTCGTCAATCTCGTTTCGCAATCGTTGCTCGACATGCACGAACATGGTCTCTGGAAACGATTAAGTTAATATTGAAGTGCTGCGTCCTTCTACATAATATGATAGTCGACAATGATGTTGAATGTGGTAGATGTCAGCCACACTCTGTTTATGCCTATATGACATCTCCAGTGGGATACAAGAGTCATCGTTTTCGTTTTGAGCGCTTTGAAGTTATGGGTACACTTCACCAGTCATTTATAACCAAGTACCGAGGAGTAATGAATTCGACAAAACACTTTCAGTAAAAACCGATCTGATTAATCACTTATCGCAACGGTGCTAGCGGCCAGATCGCTGATGTTGTTGTTGGAGCTTCTCTAGAACTTATTTCTGCTTGAGCAATATATATTTTTCCCATAATCAGACAAACCTTATGTACTTCGGCACATAATTGTTCATTCCAAGAGTGATGCTGGCTTACGAGGTCCTTTACTTTTCAGTCGTGTGATTTCACGCTGCTCCTGCATAATCCGGACATGTGCTGCTTGGCCTTAGCTCATCTTCAGATTGAAGCATTCGTTTTTTAGTGAGGTACATTGGTGTCACTTAGCTAGCTAACGATGTCCTATGTCCGTTCCAACGCCCGCCTCTAAATTGGCCATTGGCTACTCTCTAGTTGTGGTCGTTCCCACCCCCTAGAGTACCCTCCGTGCTTACTCTGTTTCGCCCCGACCTCCAAAGAGATCTCCTGCATCTCGGTAGTAAGCCGGTGTCCAACATCACTGGCTGCATGCTTTATTGAGGTCGCCCACCGCGTGCCCTCGGTCTTCACCAAGGTCGATTTGTGCACTTATGCGCAAGTCCATGGCGCTACTTGCCAGCGCATCTGCTGTTTTGTTATGTTCCCTGAGGTGATGTCGCCAAGAACGAACTACCAGCGTATCTGCGATGTGCCGGTTACGTTGCCTTTAGGTGAGCCGCCATGGGCGGTGATCTCCGTAGTTGCTGAGTAATGATCATTGCACTGTCTCCAACCACATTCAGCGGTGTCCATCGGTTCTTCGCGCAAGCTATGAGTCCCACCAGGAGGCCCATGTATTCTGCGAGGTTGTTTGTAGTAGTTTTGCCTGCATAAGACATGCTGGCTAGCCAACATATTCGCATGGCCGCGATAGTTGTTCCAAGTCGTACCACTACCGAACCACTGCCCCCCCGTTCCGGGGTTCCCTCTAGACCCCCTATCAAAGAACAGAATATACCGTGTAATTCCAGCGGCCTGCGTTATTTCCGATACCAACGTTGATGGTGCCAATGTATACCGGACAATCCGAGCCACTCTGTTCTTCGCTGTGTTATGCGGCCCGCAGCCCAAGTGTTGGTGAACTATGTTGTACCCTTGGCTAAGTCTGGAAGCCAAAACAGCATTATGATGTCTCGCCGTCACATCATTCAATTCATAAAAGTGTGCTACTCTCCAACGCCACACAGTATGTAACATCAATGCTACACCCAATCTCCAGCAGCATTCAACTGTTTGATGAATTCCTTCAGACATTCTGTCTTGCTCAGTCAGTGTGAGCAATGGAAATAGGTTTTCATTGATTGTCCAGATTCCCGGAGGAACCTGACGCAGCCTGAGATTGAAAATACCATATTCGAGGTTGTCAGTCGGTAGGCCCAACGTCTGCTAGCGCCCAACGAATTCATTTCGAAGCTGTGCTGCAACGGGGAAAGCCAAAAAAAACATGGTGTTCAGTCACCTTCTCTTCTCGAACGCAAGTCGCATGTGGGCATCCAAGTCTGCCATTACTCACGTCATACATCGAAAATGTTCATTTTTGAGCCGATACAAGATCTGCTCCCCCGGGTCCTAGTCCCTGTACCTTCCTTAGTTATTTCCATTTGAGGTCTCCAATCCTCAATGCCGCCGCATCATTCAGTTGTGCCCATTCTCCAGAGCGTCTCACACGGCTATTGATTTCACGCGTTCGGGAGGAACGCGTAGTGAATTGCTTGTAGTACTTCCGAGGTTGTTTCCATCGTCGGTGTCCAACCCATAAACACACCATGCGGCTAACTCGTGGATGCGGATGTACATAGTGTATCGTAGTACGCTGTCCTGCAGCTGTCGATAGACTCTTTTCCAGCTCTGAGTGACAGTTAATTGTTCCACACTGCTGGTGGCTTCCAGCACATATGGTCTTAAGCACAGGTGGATTCTCTTCCGTGAGCTCAGCGATGAGCGGCACATCAGGTGTCGCCACATACCAAACTTCATCAGACGCAATTTTCTTGTACAATAGACGAGGGAAGTTGATAACTATCAGCTGTGCTAAGCGATCAAATTGTGCTCGATACGCTGCGGTCTGTTCACTACGTGCGCAGAGTGCAGTGAATGTCACTCTGCCGTGTCCATGTATTCTCCAATGCATAACGTCCCGGAGGCGGTACCTGGGTGTCACCAACAGTTTTGTTTCAGTATCAGCGTTAAATACCGAGCCGTCTTCAGTGTAAACCACCAAATCCGTGATGCAAATGTAAGGTATCCACTCGAGACATTGTGTGCCGAACTCTAACTTCACCGTCTTTATGAACATATATCATGATAATCCACGTAAACCACCTCCTTCATAATCCAACCGTGAGTTTTCCCATCGCATGGGAGATGCATCAAAGTGGACGGCGAGTGCAAATAAGGAAGCAACCATCCGTACTCTGCACTTCACCTCGGCTGGGCCACCACATTGAGTGAACACTCGTCGTCCCGTGCTCCAAAGATCCATTCACCATCGAGATTGCTGGGTAGTACAATTTGGCATTATAATCGTCGTATGCGCCCCTGTGCGCCCAGCAATCAGTATGTCTCGGACAATGTGTTGTTACCATGTCCCTGATACAGCCCACGTTGTCACGGTGACGGCTGTCATTGCCATTAACTCAGAGCGGAGGTCAGGTACTGCTAGCCCCCTTGGTTCGCGGCAGCCCCGCCAAGTCTGCATTAAGCGAGGCCCTCGTACCACCCACTTCGTCAGTAGATACTGCATGCCAAACGTAATTTTTGAGTTTCTTGTCGGACCGATTCATGTAAATGTCGACGGCCATGCATGCCTACCGATGAAGAGTAGCTTTGGAATGATTATCGTTGCCGCTATCGCACTCCGCTGGTCGACTGTTGTTGTTTTGGCACGCTTAATTGTCGACCGGAAATAGTCCAGCATGCCTCCGAGTCTTTTTTGCTGCCAACTTGCAATCCTAAGTAGCGACCAAGTTTTTCGGCAGGCTTTAAATTGGAGTTGATCCCTTGGAATTAGCGGTTGAGGGAAATTACCATCGTCTATTCTTTATTTACCTGCAAACCCGTTACCCGTGCATACATCCCAACTACCTCCATAAGACGAGGTACTTCCTGAGGTAAATGAAGGTAACTGGGCGTGTCATCAGCATATCCTCCAACCCGTAGGTCGAAACTCCCTCCTCTACTACTGATGCTAATTCCACGAATCGAGGCATCACTGTCAATTTTGCGGTATAGTGGATCCAGCGCTAGTATAAACAACAGTGGTGTCAAAGGGCAGCCTTGGCGTATTCCACTGGTGACCTTCTGTTGCCTCGAACGAGCTCTGTGTGCTAGGAAGCGTACACTAGTGTCCGTGTGCAAACAATCACCGCTTTGATAAATCTGTCTACGTACTCGTGATGTCGTAGTACTGTCCCCACGTACGCCCTATCAAGGGAGTCGTACGCTTTCCGGAAGTCGAGAAGTAAAACTATCGCCTCATCTTGGTCGTTGTCAAGTGTCACCGCAATTTGGGCCGCCTCAAAGAGGTCAAAAATGCCGTGAATCGTCCTTCGTGCTACAAATCCGTTCTGGTTAGGGTGGATCTGCATCGACAGTAAAGCACTCACCCGAGTTGCAAGTATCCTCGTGAAGACCTTGTAATCTGTATTGAGGAGTGCTAACGGCCGGTAGTTGAGGGGATCCCCACTGTCACCCCTTTTTTAAGCAATCGATGTCTGCATCCAGGAAAAATGCAGGGAATGTTCCATGCGCATACCATAAATTATAAAGGTAGTGAGGATAGGTGCCACCTAAACTGCATATTGCCGATAGCAACCGTTCTCTAACTTGTCTGGTCCAGTCGCTTTACCTTCTTTGCATGCCGTGATGGCTGCTATTACTTCTTCTGCAGTTATATCAGCCTCCACATCTGCAGTATTTTGCTGTATTGGTTCTTCTTCCCCGAACCAACTAGCGACTTTCACGGCCAGCGCAGATTCTCTAGCCAGTTGTTGGAAGATTGGACTCCATTCGTCAGCCAATGTATCCGCCTTGTCATGTATAGCGCGTGCTGGGCACCCCTCAGCAGCGCGAAGTCGGGGAATAGTATTATCCGCAAACTTGCTTGAAACCCTTCGAAAAAACTGCTTCGTGGTCTTGCCGTCCCAGTGAGTCGCGCAAACTAATAGTCTTCGTTGACTAAGAGAAGACCGTTCGCGCTTGCACTCCACTATCGCCTTCGAAGGCGCACCCGGAGGCTGTCCCCGTCCACGTCTGCCAACGAAAGGCTGTCCACAAATCCGTGATCAAATCCACCGAAGGTCTGTGACCGTCCGGAAGATCTTTCAGACGTTCATCTTGACGAGCCATTCGGTACAATTTTTTGGAACGAGTGTCTGCGTCTCTTGCGCCATTCTTTCACAATTCGTGGGGTGTGCTTCGCTATATCAATTTTGAGACTATCCCACGCAATCCCTGCCGCCACAACTTCTGATGAAATCTCGTCAAGAAATTGTGTTAGTCGTTCTTGCGTAGCTTCCGCTACTTTGATCTATGCATACCCAAGCACTGCGTGAATGCGAGCTGCCTCCCAGTCTCGAACTGGATCAGACGGCGACCGAAGGTGAAGCTTTACCCCAGCGTGGTTCGTTTCAGTAGCCGGGTGAACCACCTCCGTCTGTGCCACCCAAGTTCGTAACGAAGACATGATGTACCACCTGTCCAGCCTTGACATTGCAGACCCATCACCGTCAGCCCTGTAAAAATACGTATGAGTTTCATCATGATGCTGCCGCAGTGCAACTGGAGTCGCCTTGTCAATGCCACCGGATCTGCTAACGCCCAATTCTCCAACAACACACGTAGCGCGGGTGAATCGTGGTCATCCCTTTGTCGGAAGTAGCTCCGGTCCGCCACTGGGTCTAAAGTGCAGTTAAAGTCCCCTCCAATTGCCATTTTAACCCCTGTTGGTATATCCATATCTGTCAGCCTCCGGTAGAATGCTTCGTGCTTCTCTGGTCGGTGAGGCGCATAAATATTAACCACAATCAATTTCTCACCGTTCATCATTCCTTTCACCGTCATAAAATGAGGTGACCACATATGCTCAAGCACTGGTTTCACGCCCGGGAATGATCCATACGCGGCTACCACTATCGCAACCCATCCTTTCCGTTCGCAAG
Organism: Phytophthora megakarya; assembly: GCA_002215365.1. Classification (NCBI taxonomy): domain Eukaryota; phylum Oomycota; class Peronosporomycetes; order Peronosporales; family Peronosporaceae; genus Phytophthora; species Phytophthora megakarya. Next base: position 6,781 of record NBNE01000734.1, on the reverse strand, counting down.
AAGGCGACCAGAAAGATCGGGAGGGGCACCCTGGCTCCGTTAGAACCCCCATTGTGGCGCTAGCTCGGCTGGTCTCTCGTTCTTCCACGTGCGTCTCCTGTAAAATGTAAACGTCATTTCTTCCACATCGATCCGAATTGCGGAAGGAACGTAGTCACTTCCCCATCTTCACTGCTGAAGAACCAGTGCCATTCACATTTTGGGTCACACACCCAAACGTTTAATCTGCTTCGTGACGGGAGTGGTGGTTGCTCTGCTGCCTGTGTTGCTCGCTCCTTCTGCTTACGACGCTTTGCCGCTTGTTTCTTCACTGCCCGAAATTCATTTTCAATATCCGTAGCCATGGATTTGGTCGGGATCTTCGGGAAAAATCATGTAAGGTGATCGCTGAGCGGCAATGTGACTGGTCCACATGCCAATGTGCTCGCGACATCCCCCACTCTTTCCCAAGAGGTGCTTCCGGTGGTGCCTTCACTGCGTTTACCCACTGTGACCAGGTGTTGCCCCTTCAAGGGGATGCCATCCTGATGTTCCCTAGCCTGACCATCAGCATGTTGTGGGCCCAAAGCCGCTTTATTTGCGTTTGTGGAGTGGAGTAGGAAACAATATCGTTTCCTCCCACTCCTGCCACTAAAGCCCGGCTGGAATCAAAACCTCATCCCCCCAATCTCCATCTCCAATCTTGTTGCACAAGCTTTGCAGTATGGGTAGATCTGCGTACCATTGAGTTCCGGAACCTAACGGTGTCCGTCCTATCGCTGTCGCGCCCCATTGGTGCACAACATAAGGTAGTATGTGCATGTAGCGCCAATTATCTTCCGCCATCCCAACAGGTTGGGCTCTGCAGTAATCAATAGAAGTCTGGCGTTCTACCTCTGCCCACCTCTCCTCATCTGCGGCTAGTAAGTATTTTTCTACTCGCTGCGCTTGTGTAATAGATTCAACCCATTTGATACATAGTTGTCGAAGATCCGAGGTCTGGTTGCGTCCGTTGCTAGCCGTTTCAGCGCCGCCACTTGATCGGAGTAAACACTCTCTTCCCCCATTGCAATAGCTGCGTCCTCGAAAGGGTTTTCGCCTCAAGTTCAGGGTAACGGAGATACGCAAAGCCGGCAATGTATCGCCATAAGCTCGATATCGTGGTTCGGTAGCACTGTCCGCTCGAATGTCATAGTGGCGGAGGTAAGAGTTGCACCAAAAGTGCAGTGCGGCGTCATTTGCAGTAGATGCTGCCTCCCACTTCAATGTCTGGACTGGTGGTAGTTCATCAAACGATGTTGAGTTGAGAATAACCTCGTAGACGTCTGGGTGCACGCGCCCCTTTGATGAGAGTTCTCTGCGCTCATCACTGGAAATCCGTAATTTGCCCACCGCATAATTATCCATCCCAGCAGCCACATAGATATCTTGTACTGCCTCCTCCATGTGTCGCTCGAGCTCGTGCACATTGTGGTCAGTGACGTCCAACACGCTCCATCCCATGCGCATGTGCACAACATCCAATCGTTGCCTCATCGTGAGGCATCGGTGGAGCACCGTGTTAGTGTCTTCAGTATCAATTGATAGGTCCAACATGGTTCCTGCTTTCTGGGCCGTGAAACCAATGCCATTTATGCCAGAAGCGACCAGTGCTGCGACCGTGATCTCTGGTTCTCTTCGTTGAAACTGTTCCGCCCAGTCATACCGATTAATGAGTTGTGCCGCATAAGTAGGATCACCGTCTGACATCTATTTATGATACAGTTCTCCCTGTTGAACCCCATAAAAATGCCGTTCATGGTGTTTTACAAGCATCATCGTTGGGAGCACATGTAAGCGTCCGCATGTCCGGAGATACATACTTGTGGTTTCATTTGCCAAATGATCATAGACTCCAGATTCATGGCACTCGATGTCCCCCGTGTTCGGATTGTACCAGTCGTGATTCTGGTAGCGGTAAATGTGAGCATGACTGTCGCAGTGGACGTTGACTTCGAAAACCAGAATGGGTTGTCGATTGTATTCTGCGTACGCACGTAGCTCATGCGGACCAGCCCAGTGTGCACTTGGGCCACCGCGTCTACTGCCCGCTCACGTTCTTGTGCAAGATGAGCGCACAATTGCGCGATTGCAGCCGCCTCTGACGTTGGCGGTGTGATGTCGGGATACAATCGTCGGACTTCATCCTTCGGCTTGACGATGCCCAACTGACAGTCAATCTCTAAGTTTGCTATCATAATCTCGCACATAGCTCTCTTGTGATAGTTCGCGTCCGCCGTCATACCATGCGAGAGTGACAACTTAGTCCCCGAATGGTTGGATACTGAAGCGTAAAAGGAAAGGATCGCCCATTGTCCTTTGTTGGGAATGAATATCTCAGATCCCTCAAACCATGCCAGCCAATAGTTTGCCTCAATAGGATTCTTACCTGTGTGTCGTGTTCCAACATATTCGATGCTCGCGGTAGACGTCTGGCTATCACCAGTGGTAGTAGTGAGCGTTCGTTGCGCTAGTTGGTCCGACTGCATGTCGTCTGATGCTAACGAGTGAGGTGTGCTAGAGGCTGGAATCGATGCACTGGATTGCGATGCTGAAGTGGACGACGATCCACCGTAATTGGACAATTGTGTGTGTCCTTGCTCAATATTAACCTCCTTAATGGAAATCCCATGAACACCGGTATGTGAGGTTGTGTCTTCCGTCCTGCTTTCGAGCCCCGCAATCTTCTTCGCAAACGCAGCAGAGCTTGCGTTTCCCGCACTTTCTCGCTCTTTATCTTCCCTGGAATCCTGCGTTTTTGACGTGTGCATTGCAGTGCTTCGCTGTGACCCAGATTCTTGACGATCCACTTCCATTAAGGCGGCAGAATCGGGTGAGGTAGCTGTTGATTTGCCCAGTTTTGTCTGTGACCCGGGTTGTACGTTAGTGACATCATTCATCACAACGTCTTCTGGGGATTCGACCCCTGTCATGGTGACATCACTGTTTCCCGGATCAGAGGTCGCCTCTTCAGGATTGGCATAAGCGGCGTCGACCTTAGTATCCATCTCTTGCTCGCTCACATCGTCCTCAGAATCAAGCACGGCGCTGTATTGGCCGTGTAGCTGTTCTGCGCTAAACCGGTCAAAACGTGTTTTACCAGCACGTGTACCATCTCCGCTATGTTTCTTCTTGCCTTTCCCCTTGTAAGCGACTGGAACAGTAGCAGCGACTGTAGCCGAACCCCTTCCATTGTCCCCTTCTGACTTTACGGTTGGTTTAGGACTACTTCGTGCGGCAGTAGAGATTTTAGAATGTGCCTTCTCTTGGCGTCGTGATTTCGTCGCCTTTTTGTTTGCGATTGTGATAAACCCGTGGTCCTCTGGGGGCGTTGGTCACGTGCTCACAAATCGATTGCCCTATGTGAATCACCCGTTTTTCTTCCACTACATCCATACGCTCTAGAATGTCTCCAGCGTCGTCTGTGCTTCGAGGCGGAATGCATTTTTCAAAGTCACGTTGTAACTCGCAGAGATACGTTAGCAAGTTTGACGCATCTTCGTGTGCATACGCTGTTGCCGGAGCCGCAGTATACCGCGCCACTATCCCCTTGTAGCGATGTTGCATGTGTAAACGTACTTGTGCCAGAACGGATGAGTCTACCCTGCATCTTCCTGGGCTGTGGCGAGCACTAAAACAGCGGTAGCATGGTGGACTGATAGTGAGGGACCATCACAGCCGTCCCGTTTAACTCAATGTGCGTCACAATAGCTAGCGCTGCTGGACAACTGGTCTGGTTAAACGGTACCTGATAATACCCATTATCAACGATCTCCATAGCCTCCGTTCTGGGGGCTTCTACATCAAGCACCTGCGATCGTGCGATGTCTGACAAAGCCAATGTGATGTCAACTATGGACAATACCGCAGCGCCGAGGATACGACCAGCGTATTGCTGCTTAAACTGTGCCACGGAATATGTACCAGTACATGGTGCGGACGTTGAGCGAGTGGTATCCGCGAATTCTAGAGTGGCTGATTCGGGGCGGAGTGAGGTCCCTTCCCAGATTTTAGCGACGCGCTTTGAATAGAATACGGCACATAGTGTGTGCCCACCATTTACATACAGTCGTTTCAAATCCATCACCAGGCGTACGCCCATGTCAGTGCCGTGCCGCTTGTCAGTATTCGCCTTAAACAGTTTCTTCAGTATCGTCTGTGAGCAGGTCTCTTTCCGGGTTGCACGGCGGTTGGTAGATCGGCTGTGAGCATATACTCAATATATCTGCGATGAAAATCCCCCCGTAAAGCACGTTGTATAACTGGTACAGTTGCTTTCAGAAAATTTGGTGGGTGGCGTAGCTCGAGCCTTCCCTGCACGTACGCCTGCCGGATTTGCGTTTCCATCGTGGTTAGAGCCCTTAAATGGGAATCGTAGTGCACTGTCGTTTTCGCTGTAGCACACCGATACATCTGTTGTTGCTCCTCCGTTAATTCTAGGTCCGAGAGTCCGCTCCAATCCCGCGCCAACGTCGACCGCAGCTTCTTCGCCTCCAGTGGGTGATGTACCCCTTGTAGCATTTGCGCCCACGACTGTATGCTACCCGATTTCGTCTTGTGATGCACGCTATGATCTTGTTCTGGGTCTTCTCCGTCACAGTTAGCTGCCGGACCACTGTGGCTGCTAGAGGGGAGTGATGCCTCAGCTACAGGCCCGCCTGGGTCTGGCGGACGTGGTGTTTCGCCTGGACCACCAAGGGGCCGCTCCGTAGCAGGCTGCGTAGCTTGATGGCCAGTCATGCGCTTGACGATTGGACGACAACTATACAAACTGCCAGTCCAATCTGTGTGGTTTATATTCCGCCGTCACACTGCACCAATTGCAAGTGCGGGTCTCTGCTTCCAAGCAGATTGTAGAGTGAGATTGAGGCATTGCTCTATCAAGCTGGTCTCCATTAGTAGTAGCTTAGCCTTCATTTTCCTGTCGATGCGGGGGGGGCAAGCATGACCACCTGCACTTCGGTGGATGATATGGATGGTATGGATCCGCATATGATATTGCAATCATGTTGTTATCGTCGTCTTCGGAGCTAATTCTCAGGGTAATGCTCCCTTCTCATCCTTCAAGTACGCCTAAAGCGAAATGAAATATTTAACAAAGAAGGGGCATCTCACTATTGAGCAATAATGTAAAATCTTTATACCTTCTACCTCGCCACAACCGGCTTGCGAGGGTGGTAGCCGCTTCCAAAGTTGCGGTGCGACCATCATCAAGCGCACCGATCCTTTCAAAGCGTCATAGCAATGCATAATTTGAAATTCTTCAGGCTAAACGTAACGTTTCCTTTTCTGCTCCGCATTTCTATTGCTGAGCTTTTGCTCGTGGCCACGACGCGAATTTTGATTCAGTAGTGCTGTATTGGCAGTAAAACGATTCATAGCTTCATCAGTATTGTCGCCTTCAGACCAACCACTATGTTGTTCAACACCAACCTATACAATTAAACCATCACACAATAATGTAAATACACAACTGCTCTGGTTTTGAGCACCTCCAACGGTAGACTTCTCAAAGGGATTGTAGTAGTTATTGGTAGACGTCTCAAAGCCAGACAGGATGAACAAAGAGCCACATCAAGATGAATTAGTCCGGTCCAGCGACTAAGTGCTACCAGGTGTAACGGGCCAGGTATTTACCGTTACTAGCTTACACGTAGCGATGAGGAAGCTCGCAATAACAGAACAAGTATTAAATTCTTGGTAAAATAAACTCTGATTGAGGTTAAGTCCAGGGCTACCGCCCTGGACTGGACTCTTGAGAACCACTCAAGTGCAAGCCGTCTCCTGATTGGCTGATATGTTATTACTTTTCATCCAATCAGGAAGCGACTACACGGCACACGCTACTCGTGTGCTAATGTACCTACTTATGTAATTGAATCTACGTACTTATGTAACTGGGGTTGCCCATTACATCACCCCACCTCTTTCGCTTACGCAACATAAGCACAGATCACACACATTTTCGGACTTTGCCGAAGAATCCTCAAATTCTCCAAAGAAGACGGAAGACGACGAAGAAGCACGAACCTTCCCAACACACCGACACATACGGCGGCCCCCGAAGTCCCAGACACACGCAGGGTCCGCACAACCACGATGAACAGCAAATTGGTCCATGGCCCCTGTACGACTTGTCGGCTGCTGTACAACCTAACACTCCAAACACCATACGGGACCACTTCCGCGCGACGCGGAAGAAAGGGATCGAGGACGCTGGAAACGAGGCCTTGCAGCGATCGTGGTATGCCTTCATCCTCGATGATCGATTCTGCTTCGTGCACTTGAAGGAGGAATGTTCTTCATGTTGGACATCGGATCGCCCTACGCAGCAGCAGCAGTGGCAGCGTGAAGTCACCGAGCGTCCGCTTGATGTCGCACAGTCCGGCTGGATCGAAAAGTGCAATGACACGAAGTGATTTGGAATTTCACATTGGAACAGGAATTTGGATGGAACTGGGGATTAGGTAATGGATACAGGATCGCCAAGTGTGAATGTGTGGAAAGAAACGTGACTATGGAACGTGTGAGAAGCGATTGACCTGAAGAAGGGCAAAGGATGGGCCTTAGAGTCTGGAAGCACTACGATGCTCAGTTCAGACTCGTCCTGACTACGGGTACCCATGAATGTGAAAAGTGTTGATGTGAACGTATCGCATTAAACACCCCGTACTGCCTTAGTTTAACCCTGAGGACGTCAGTCCCAAGCTCCAGAACGTTACTAACAAGGACGATTTGCGCACCAAACTCACGATCCAAGAAG